>JANSTT010018328.1:0-14102 GCA_026745375.1 Platyura marginata
ACATTTTTCAAAGTTATGCTGTACCCAAACCACCCGGCCGATTTTAAGAAGTCTGAATGAACTTTATAGGTAAAATGACCACTTTTAATTTTTCATACAACGTCGCCCCATCCTAGTGTATATGCATATATTTGTTTACTTTCGTGTATTGTATCTACTCTACATGTACATGATACATACAATATACATACATATACACAATTAAATAAATATCAAAATTCTTATCAAGAATATATTAAATTAATTTGTTTTTGTAAAGCATTGTTTTTCTTACAAGGATATGTAGCCAAATAACTTTATATACACTGAAATTATCTTTTAATGGAGAGAAAATGACAAAAAGAAAAACTTTTGCAATTCCATTCTTTTAGAAGAAAATCAATAAAGTGCTGTATCTTAAGAACTGTATTACATTCACTTTTCTGAAAATTGTAGAAAGACTTAATGAAATTGTTGATGATTTTTTATCGCACTTTGTGCAGTGGTATCGGTACTGCACAAAGTGCGATAAAAAATCATACCTACATATAAATACATATATGTACTTGTGTGCAATGTCTAATGGATTGGATTAAATGCATTTTCACCGTTGTTTACTTAATTTTCTCAATTGATTTATTTCACTATTCGTGATTGGCCAAAACGATATTAAATATTAATATATTTTGGTACCTAATCGATACATATTTCTGAATTTAACTTTATAATAGGAAATTGAAATTTGATAAGTTATTCGAAGGCTTACACAATAAATTAAACTAAGTACATATACTTATTTATATCTAGTTTAACGTATTACATGGTATTACATAAAATTCAAGACATGTTTTTTTTTTAAATAAAAATCGAAAGTTCGTCAATTTGACGAAACTCTTTTTAGTAGTATTTTCAAAATTCCTTTTTTATGGTACTGCAAACTGATAAATAAACAATTCTATATTCTTTTTATGTAATTTTTTTTATTTTCTTTCAACTCAAGAACTGTAACGTAGCACAATAAAGAATACAAACACACAAAAATGTCTACAGCAAAACGACTTTGATCAAAATCAAATGTAAGAGTAAAGCTCACGATAAACTATACCAGATAAAAAGCTTATACTTAAACTTAACATATTCAATATATAATTTAAAAAAAGAACCCAAAAAATTCTGATTACAATGTTGATATATATTGGAATAATAAAAATATCTCTGTAGACAATCTTCAACCGCAAAATATTTATGAAAAACGAAAAAAATAATGAGCTTTATGCAATGTTTTTATCTAAGGAAAATTACCCCATCATTTCATTTATATGCCAAACAACGTCCCAAAATAATGTAAATCGAATTACATGTATTGTTGTCGTAAAACGTAAAAATCCACAAAAAAAAATAAAATTCAAGGAAATCATTTTTACTATATGAGATGGCTGAACGATTTTCTTTGCTATTTTTTTTTTTTTTTAATTTCTTTTTTATATGTATATCAAAATTGCCAAATTTTATGTCCCTATGATTGCTTGTCATAGTGAAAAACATCTCCCCATACCCTTCTATATATTACTTCAGCTACATACATATGTGCCAATATGCTATGGCAGAGAAGAATAATATGTTGATTTATGTATGTCGGATACGTTTTTTTTTTTGGTTTCTCTAGGTTATAATAAGAACTTCATTGTAATATTCTGTTCAAAATACTTTTTTCAGCAATTTTATCAACGAAAAAAAGCTTAAAAACTAATATTAATTTAACAAAAATCTAACATACATACGTAATTGGCCTAACAATATTCAAACAATTGTCACTAATTTGTAAATTGTTACTACACAATGTACAATACTTCTTATGCCAAAAGTTATAGTGGCTTAACCCTTTCGCGCCGACAAGGACACATATGTACCGGCAAAAATTAATAACAAAAAAATACGCTTTATGTTTGGTTCTAATTTGTCCCATTTCGTTCTTTTATGGACTTATGTATCCCACCCCCTCTGTCCTTTCTAAACTTTTTTTTTTGTGATTTTTATTCTATTTTAAATATTTTAGCATGAATTACCAAAAAGAAACTTCGGTGAGTATGGTCACCGCCATCTTGAAAATACATGGACTGGTAGACAATATTTTCGTCGATGACGTGAAAAAACGAGGTAGAAATATTGAATTTTTTATAGCGCAATATTTTTCTCCATGTAAATGTTTTTTTTTGTTTACGAATCCTCATACAAAATATATATGGAGAAAATGCACTTTTTTGGTGCATGCTTTCAAATTTGGTGCATGCTATCAAAATCTTTATTTATAGGAATAATTTAATACATTCTGTGAATGAAATGTTATGTAAAGTCCAAAGTTTATTCTGGAAAAAATTTTTTAATATAGGTCCTATAGGAAAAAAGCGGTGTGAAGTGAAAAAAGTTCTTTAAAATCAAAACGGCAATGTTTATTGACAAATATTTTATAGATCGATGGTATATAGCAAAAAGTGTTGTTCCAAACATTTATAAAACATTTAATTCTAAATAATTTAGAACAATTTTTTTTTGATTTTGGTAGAAAATAAAGAAATTGGTCTAACAACGAAAAAAAGCTTGAAAAAAAAAGTTTTTTTTTTAATTTCTCCAGATTTTCTTATGGGATTTTTATGGGACTGACCAAATGATAGAGGAATATTTCAGGAACATATTCTGAGAAACTCAGCTTTCTAACAGTTTCTTTGAGGTTTTTATACGTTAAAGTCTAACCCTATTGCACTTAAAAAGTTCAATATTTGTATCTAAAACGAATGACGTCACCGTTTCTACAGCACGGCCTGATAATTTAAGATGGCGGTGGTATGGTGGTGGCTTTCCAGGGCGACAGGGTTAAGTGCTTTTAAGCCAAAAAAAGAGTTTTCAATAAAATCGACTTCTACATCGTTCAATCTTTTATTTCACCCTTATCAGATTTTCTTTGCCTGGATTGGCTGTTTTAAAAATCCAAAAAAAAAATATATAAAAAAAACACCACCAGAAACATTAAAACAAAAACGAACAACGATTAAGACACCACAATATACAATCACAACTAACATACACTAAATTACAATTACTTTAAAAAAATTGAGATTCTACTTGAACTGTACCTCACACACTTACATTACAAATGAAGAGGATACCGGAGAACTGGAGATGCACTCAAATTAGTGATTGTATTGTATGTATGTTTCTTGTGCCAAATCTTGATAATCCGTTCCAGATGTTTTGATTGTTGATTAGTTTTTATTTGTTTGTTTCTTCAGAGTGGTTTTTATTTTCTGATATCCTTGTTCTTGTTCTTACAATTTTATTCTCACTATTTATTATGAATCACTTTTAACCATGTTGGTCGTTGAAACTGGACTGCTATCTAACCCCCTTTTTCGTCTTCAATGAAAACAATTAATCAGATAAATGGTGGACGGGATATTATTAGAGGGTAATTTACATTTTGTAGTTTAAAACCGAACTAATCTATAAACTAATTAATAAATACTAATGTAAAAATCACACAGGGATGTTACAACTAAACAAAGCAAGTGCCAACGTTGTCAATTTCCCACTCCCAATTAATATACATAAGTAAGCTTAAATAATTTAAAAAACATTTCTGCATTAATTTTAAGAATGTCCTATAGAACCAGGAGCAAACACCTTAATTAAAATGGACGTAACATTACATTAATTTAATATACTTTCGATCGTATGATTCCTCGATATAAAATTTCGCCAAATAAAGGTGGTCTCTGAACAGATACTGTAATACCGATGTTGCCGAATTACCAGAATCTGAATACTAACCCTAAAAGATGTCGGTCATATGGATGAAAATAAGTTGCCAGATTTGAAGAGAATTAATTAAAGAGATATTTTTAACCCTAAAGAGTACGAAATATTTTACTAACGTAAAGGTACAAAAGGGGCCTGTCAGGCCCTGTTTATAAACCTCTTTCTAGAATACAAATAAAAGCTTATTTTTACTTGCAATTTCTAAAGTCTAATCGCGCCATCATTCTTTAAAATTGAGAATTGAAAAAATCTAGAAAATTGCTTTATTATTGTGTTGAATAAAATTGTTCATAAATTTGTACAGCTACACTTCAAAACTAGAATATTATTGAACGAAAATTCACAACTGAACTGAGTGAGTAGGTTGATACATTATCTATCGATCTAGTCTACTTACACCGATCAAACGATCAACCGATCAACTAATCATTGCTTTTTGTCATAGCTATTAGAATGTGTGTTGTTTATTTGTCCACAAAGCAGCCAAATGATTTCCAATAGATAAGATAACAGGGCTTGAAAGGCCCCTTTTGTGCCTTTACGTTATGTTTTTACAAAATAATTATTTAAAAATATTAAATAAATATTTTTAATATTTTTTTTGGATGTTTTATTGGTAAGATAAACTATGTGAAGCATACAAAAAGTTCTAGTTGATAAAGCCAGAAAATAAAATCTTTATACGGCATTAAACATGAAACAGGGCTCGACAGGCCCCTTTTATATTCTTTAGGGTTAAACGAGTTTAGCACATATGTATGTAGTCGAATTCCCTTGATCGGTTTCGGATAATTTCGTGCAAAAATAATTTATCAACTTACCTTTACAACAGAAACTACCTTATTTTAAGCATTATGACCCAACAAAAGTAATTAAATATTTATTTTAGATTTTAGTAAAAAATTAAATTTACAGCCACCATATTTAAAATAACTTTTATAAATTCTTTATATATTCAAAGATACCTACATCCAATTTTCTTTCGAGAAAAACCTTTTATCTCTGATTACTTAGGCTTTGGCTATTGGCAAATAAAGAAAATATTTCTTTTGGAACTCGTTTAAAATAAAATAAAGTATTTGTTTGGGTCTTATTTTTTTATTATTATTATTACAGAGGGAAAATCAATTTCAACCGAGATGATTTCGATAAAATTTGTCTCACATTACATTCAGCTTTATTTGAAATATCTTCGAAACATTTTATTGTTTTCTGTGTGGAACGATATCAGTTTACGGTGGACCCCCAAATGTATAGGTATCTGATATTTGTTTACACACCAGAATGCTTCTCTGTTATATGAAGAGCTTTTTATGGGGTAATGTTGCATCAAATACCGTGTCTTTTATCTTTCTTTTTTTTTTTTAACATAAATGACGAAATAAAAATATATATTTTATTGTTAAAAGATACGACAATACAAAAGCATACCAAAGAGGGATATCATGAATTGCTATTTGATATATTTTTAGTGAAGGATTATCCATCAGAGTTAACTTTTATTTGATTTATTTCTGAGAAAAATTGACGATTTAGTTGACCTAAATTATGAAATCCTTAAATTTTTGGGAAAATCTCCAGCATATATAGATCAGAAAATAATGTAGAATGTTTATTGAGTATGGTGGTTAAACTTATAGGCTTAATGGTTCGGATTTTACATGAAAATGTATCCTATAATAGACGATAATGTATTCAATTCAGTTTTAGATTTCAATTTGTAATAGGAGAAAACTTTGTAAAGTTAGTAAAAACATACGAGTATGATGGAGTTGAAACCGGACTAAACTGATTAAATGGCAATTTATTTATTTATACACGTATACATTTAGTAAATTAAATACTAACAAAACTAAAAATAAATATATGAAAATATGAAGAACGTGAACATAAAACAATTAAATTACCACTGTTAATTGTTTATTGCATTTTGTCAGGATTTAAACTCTTAAATCTATTTATATTGCTGCTGGAGTAATTAAACGCAAGGGAACTGCACTCAGTCATGATGTGGTTTAATGTCTGTCGGCAATAACACGCAATTAATAAAAAATCTTAAATACAGTGTCCATTCACTTAAAATAAAATAAAAAAAGATGATAATAATTTTAATTTTAAAGAAATTTCCCATAATGATATGTAGGTACTGTACATATGTAAACTAGGACGATATATTCCCTTCAATGTTTTCTATTATTCTACATTTTATCTTTCAGTCACTCATTTTTTTATTTAAATTAAATACAAAAATAAATAGTGAAAATAAAATTCTCGATTGCTCCATTAGTTTTTTCAATTTTAACTTTTTATTTATTTCAACCCAAAATATGTATAATATCTACTACTCAAACTAAATCCTTAGAAATAGTCCTTTGTTGAGGTTTTATAACATTTTATTTTAACCGAAATAATCTGTCACGTTCTATGTCAGAATAATCATATAAAATAAATTTGATTTTATGATAAAAATTTTCCTTTTCTTCCGGATTTGCTCGTACATATATAAGAAAATGCTGCCACCGTATACACACATATACATACATAGATACACTATAGCTTCTGACAGTTTATTATGGCAGAATTCCTGGTTGGATAAATTTCATTATTTCTAAAGGAAAGAGGTATATCCGATATTTATTAGAGTTCATATAGTCAGTATGTTAAAGGTCATATGGTATAAGGAAGAAGAGATGCTATTTACCACAAATGCCGTCAGATATACTTATTTGGAAAAATTATCACGTTGCTATACAGATTTTTTTTTTTTAAACCACAGTTGGATATGACAGTTAAATATTTTTTGTTTGTTTGCTCTTATTGGTTATTTTTGTTTTTCAATTTTTTGTAAACATAAATAATTTTTTTTTCTTCTAAGTATGTGTTTTCAAATTTAATACAATACTTCTGTGTAGCTATGTATAAGGTATGTAGCTATAAATTTGCATCGCAAATTATTTTCAAATATTTCTTGCCTAGGTATCTGCCTAAATTATGTACATAAGTATGTATATAAGTACAAAGAAAAATATCATGAACAAAAATCAACAAAACGATTTTTCATTTAAAAATTAATTGTAAAATATTAATATTTTTAAAACATGTTCTTTAAAAATTTATTCACAGAAAAATAACAATGAAAATTTAATTTACTTAGGATTGAATAATGAATATTTCAAAAAAACATTTATTATTTTAGGATAAATACTAATAATAAAAAAATTTCCAAAAATTTTCATCCTTAGTTGAATTTTAAATTTTTTTGGTTGACCCTGTTACATTTAGAATTTATGGAACTTAAGTATAATATGAACAATATTATTAGGAAATCAGTAAAGAAGGAATAATTGGCTAAGCCGATTATAATATACCTGTATGAGTACTTATTGTTTATTATCTACGACTTTGTCCGTGTCTATTTAGTATTTTGTCTGTACACAAATATATATTGAGTAAAGTGAATACAAATGATTTTTATTCTCCATCATTTTTATTATATTCATTTTTTCCGTAATCTAAATATTTTTGAAATATAAATAAAATTGATTGCAGCGCCATAACGGTATATGGTGGAACTTTTAGCACTATGAATAAAATCTTTAATTTTGTATTCTCTATAATTGTTGCCATATTAATTTTTTCTATATTGAGACTATCTTTCGAGTAAATGAATAGTTTATATCAAAAATATCAAAATTACACTGTACCACAGCCTTCCCTACACCTCCATACCAAAGTTATAATATCTTTTGATTAACATCATATGGGTATAAAAATGCTTAAAAAGAGATTCTTTCACAATTTCGTCCTGTCACTGTATGCGTTTTTAAATACGTCCGTCTCCGTCCATTCATAATAGCTAACCCAACCATAACAATAATGTCTAGAGTTTTAAAAAAATGTACAAATTATTAAGTAGGTAGGTAAGTTCCTATTATACATACATACAGGGTATAGCTATTCCTAAATTTAAAAATTTAACATCTATTTTATAAAGTGCATTCAATTTTAAAATTCCCATAGTTTTCTTTATTACATCATTATACATAGGTACAGGGGTGTGCAAAAAAATAAGTGTAAGGCATATTTTGTATGAAAAAGTCGAAATTCACCAATTTCTCCTACTTGTTAAGATTGATATCTGAGAAATCTATGAATGCCATTATTCTTTATTTTTAAATGCTAATATTTTCTGAAAATATGGACTGGAAATAACGACAGTTGCAAAAATTGGGAAGGGTTTGGCTTTGTGCAAAATAATAAGTGTGAAATTAAATGCTATGAAATACCTCATTAAAACCAAAAATGAAAGAAATCAATTACTTCATAACTTTAAAAATTGCATTCAAAAGTGAAAGAAATAATTCATAGTTTGTAGTTTTAATTATTATAGTTTGACTTTTTCATACAAAATATGCCTTACACTTATTTCATTGCACACCACTGTATGTATTGTACGTACATTGTACAGTACATTATAATAAAAACTAACACATCAATTGAACGAAAAAAATTCTTTTTCACACGAATTTCAATATCGATTTCTTGACATTTCCAATATATTTCCATTAGTAACCTTAAGAAAGTACAAAGCTCTACTGACTTTATGTCTGAAAAATACCATTAATCTGTAACCACCATATGTATGTGTAGACGTTAAAATCGTTTATATGAAAAGCAGTGAAGCGGGGATTTCCCAGCCAGTTTTCATTTATAAACATGAGCCAGGAACAAGTAACAAAACACGTTAGCGAGATTTTGGATATGTATTTAACTATATGTACTGTACATATATATCACGTCAACATGAACGTATATGGTGGTTTCCTCCTCCGTTAACCAGAATCAGAAACCAGTAATTGCTTTCCTAGTGTAATTTACCGCCTGAATGAACTTGTGCTCTTTGGCACGTCATTTAATTTTTCACATTTCCTCTTCTATATATGCCCAATATCCCGATCAACTTAAAGCTCTTGTTTTGATTAGCAAGTGATTATGCAGCTTTCCGATAAATCCTTTTCGAAATATTTATGTAGGTATTTATGTATGTACAATATATACGAGTATATTGTACATTGATGGAAGATAATTATATCTCAATACATATATGTACGTATATACATACATATAGACACTTAGGTCGTGTTACTATATAATATTATATACAGGTAAATATGGCTTTAACACCCTTCAACCTTAAGTAAAACATGTAACTGTATCGAGTATAATTCAAAGTATGCGAAATCGATTATAACAAAGTAAATGACAGAATAAGCCCCATGGGAGAATTTAAAATGTAATTAATGATTTATTAATGAGAAACCAAACCAAGCTTGGTATTATAATTCTAACGTATGGGATGTGGCTCAAGAAAATTCATTTACACCAATTACGTTGGTATACCAGCTATACCATCTGATTCTATATTTATACCAATCACCTCCATTGTAAATACCTCATAAACCCAATTTTAAATCGGTTTGTTGGATTTGAAAGTTAAATTTCCTTCCCGATAGGTAATTATGAAAATTGGTAATTAAAGATACAATTACGTGACACTGGCACATCACAATCAATAATTGATAGACCTTATTTCAAATCGAATTCGATACTTATTATAATTAACTTTAAGACCAAATTTGATGATGATAAATTTATGGCTTTAAAAATATCTTTAAAAGAATTACAAAAATAACCGTTTGGTGTAAAAAATGAATAATATATTGTTAAATATGATCATAGGCGTCCGTTCAGGAGCGCACGGTGGGGGGGAAACGTACCTTCCAAACATGTTTCTCTGTTTAAATAAAACTTAAAACAAAAAAAGTGTTCTGATCTAATAATTGGAGCGAGAAAAATAGCGGTAAGTTCTCTATTTCTTGTCCAATAATTTTAATATTCAGATAATCAAAATTCAGATAATTCATAATTCAGATTATTTAAAATTCTGATATTTCCAAAGTGTTATAAATTAAAATTCAAAACAATTAAGATTTCGATATTTTAAAATTCTAAAATACATATGTACAGTACATACTTTTCTTAGATACAATTTTTGGTTTTGGATATTTGAGTGCGATCAAAAACACGTTTTTCGTAATTATTGTGCATAAATTATCAAAGAAATATCTTAGTTACTTAGCCTTAGAAAGAATTTTAAATTTTCTTCTCCCTTTGCGTAAAATCTATAAACTTTAATTATTTATACATTGCAGACATTTTTTGTTCACAAAAATAAATACATATTTGAAATTTGTGATTATTATTTTTTGTTTTTGCTTATAACAAAAATTTGTGCCCCCCTCCAACAAGTTCAATTTGCGGATGCCTATGACTATGATGACCAGATATTAAATTTAAGCAAAATGTTTTGTATGTTGCGCTAACACAACGTTAAGATGTACTTGTTTAAAGAAATTTTGAACGAATACAAAGTATAATAAATGTAATTAAACCTTTTTCAATTATTTAAATTGCTTCAATTTTATTTATACACCGGTCCCTCCATTTACACCGCACATACTACATACATACGTTTAACAAAAAACCGTGTAAATTGAAATCAGTGATTTTTGTATAAAAAATCAAAATCACATAATTTAAGTCTGTTATTTAATTCAATTCATTTATCTTAAGGATAAATTAAAATAAACAATAGAAATGAAAAACGAAATTCATAATCAAAAAACAAAATTCAGATATACAAAATTTTAAAAAAAATGCTTAGTAAACCTACACTGCTTCCATACTAAACTACAGAGAAAGAGTATTTTTATATATAAAAAAAGGTATTTTTGTATTAAAACCCCCCATACAAAATGAAAAATTTGGAAAAATATTTCGTCCAAAGATACTATAAAATTTGAAGTGAAAATAACAGAATTTCGATATTACGTAATTTGATTTTATAAGGGTTAACTATGGATTAATATTGATGATCTCCTATTATATGACACACAAAACAAAAACTTTTTTGTATTTCAAATTTTTTCTCGATTTCATATAAGAATTGTGAAAAAATTGCCATTTTAAAGTAATTAAGTATGGCGGGTCCTATAAAGGTTAACAAGTGGCTATAATCTAATACATCTTCATACAATAAATAAAAACTAAAGCCCTAAACACATTTGAACCAATTCAAGCTTCTAGCTCAACGTGTTCTAAAGTTATTGTCACCATCGAGCGAACGACCAAAATCTTTAATGCATTTTTGTGTTGTAAAACTTCCAATTCGTAGAGAAAATATGAAAAAACGAGAAAAAATTTCTACATGAAACCGAAGTTTTTCTTTTATATTTCATATACAATGTGAAAATGCAAAATTACCCCAAATGGTTTAATTAGTTAACTATCCACTTGTATTTTTAATCATTTTTACCACGTACTTAGTTTCTTTAAAATGTTTAAATGTCCAAAATACCCCGATTATGTATTTAACATAAAATCAAATGGGAAATAGGTGAATACCTACCTATTAATTGAAAATCATTATCAACCAATAAATTTAATAACTAAAATTATTCTCCAATATATTGATCGTATAACATATATTGCATAACGTACATTATATTCTATGTATTCTATGTATGTAGATATGTATATTAATGCAATGTGTTGTCAATAATTAATGCATTTCAAAACCAAGAATTTTAATTAAAGATATTTCCATTTTCACCAACGCACACAGTGTGTTTAGGTACATAGTGTACCGATTCCCAGATACCTATGTACATACCTAACCATTTGTAGAAATCGTCCATATTATAGCCAATGGTGTACCCTTAAAACGTCTAAATATGTACATATACTAGAGATATATGTATGTATGTATGTATGTAGGTAAGAGTATATGGTAGGTGTAGGTGTAGGTATGTTGCGGTATATTTGTGTATACACCACCAGTTCTTCAGATTTGCTTAATCTGTTATCCAAATATCCATTTTCAGTAGAGGATAGTAAAGGATACCACAAACAAATAAGATTTTGCATTTCGGTTTAAATGGGATCTAGTGCAAATAGGGGTTATTTATAGATGGCCATTTGTAAAACAAAGTGTTTTGTTTAATTTTGTATTTTTAAGTTAATTACATTTGGTTGCAGGTTTAAAACCGTTTTTATCTGCTCTATATATACGGTCAGTTAATGACTAATGTGCGGTTTAATTAGTGCAGCTTTTATGGGGACGGTTTTTTGTGTGTTTGTTATGCCAAAAGTTATGTTCGCGTATTTTAAACTTTTATTAGGTCTAACAGTGGCGAGCATGACGGATAAAATGGGAATTGTTTGTACCTGCTGAGTGCTGGTAGGTATATTTTAATTAATTTAAGGACAATATTTTGATTTCTTAAAATGTTTTGGTTAAAACCAAATTAATTTGACAAGCAGGTACCTCCTCATAATATAATCATTAACCAAGTGTTAAAATTCCAAATATTGTCGAAAAAATAGAAAATCATTAATATCCCAAATAGCAATTTGTTAAAAACTGGTAATGCAAGGGTTTGTTTGGACAGTTTTTTTTAAACGTTGTTCTTACGTTATAAAAACTATTTTTTATACAGTCCCATTAATGTTTAAAGAGAGGTTTGATTATACAACGGCGTTTTAATTCATAGAAATTAAATTATTCTGGTTGAAAATGTGCTGTTATTATAACGTTTTTTAAACGTGCTCCATCTAACGCGAGACCAATTTAAGTTTTCTTTTAAACCTCGGTGTTAAATTGCTGCTTGGGTTACTACTTATGGTTAGGTTAGAGGGGGCTGTAGGGCTATTGACCCTTGTATTGTAGATGCCCCTACTGATGTTTAAATATCCTTTTTTAGTGAGGTGCTATTAACGAATTCCAGCACCCGCGAGGGATCGTTCTGTCGGATGTCGTTTTGAATCAGAATGTAGACTTCTAGGTGGCGAAGCCTCTTATGGGCTAAGACCGAACATTCGCATAGTATATGTGTTCCACCTTTTCGTCTTATTCGAGATAATATCGGCATGAGGGGTCAGGTATATTGCCGATTTTGTGGAGATGATATCTCAAATGGCAGTGACCTGTGGATAGCTCAGTGTAAATTCTGAGGCTGTTTTTATGAAACCTAAGCAGCACTTTGCTGAGAATGCGGGGTTATGGATTTCTTCACGTGTTGTTTACCAGGGATACTTTCCCAGTGGGACCGCTTTTCGCCCTTTTGATAAAGGTGGCTGCATCGTCTTCTCTTGCGAGAGCATCCGCGGTTTCATTGCTCGCGATGCCTTCGTGTCTTGGCACCCAAATAAGAGTTACGCTGTTGGTGCTGCCAAGGTTTATCAGCTTTGTCATACAGTTCTATACAAGCAAAGATTGGACTTCACAGGAGTCCAAGGCTTTGAGCGCTGCCTGGCTGTCTGATAATATGTAAATTCTTTTGTTCTGGTATTGTCTATCCAGGTTTTTTGGAACGCATGTTTCAATGGCGATGATTTCCGAATGAAACACATACTACTTATGTATCTACCTAAATTATCAATTTTTACTATTTAATATATGAAGATGTCGTAAATTTTGCAAAGAAGGCATTTTCAAACGTAAGATGCGACGGCGAACTTAGGACAAGTAGAACAAGATGGAAAATGGCTCATATACTTTTTAATCAATAGACTGTGTATTTTATTTATTTTTTTAAATTATTAATATTTTTTGAACTAACAATGCCAATAACAATAGTATATAGTCTCCACACAATATAATTTTGTTATTTTAATAAATCAATTTTTTACTAATAATCCAAATACTTATTAGATATTTGTTTTTTCTTGCCTGAATATATTTCATTATGAAACTAAATTGAACGACCTTACCTTAAGCACTTAATCAACTAACGTACTGCTACTATATTTAATTAAGAAAGGAATTTGAAATTCCATAAGGAAAATGGTGATCTCTATTGTTTGGATATATTTGATGTTGATCAAAGTTAATAAATAAAATGAATGAATGAAATTAATGTCGGATAATTGTTGAAGTTTTGTTGAAGATGATGTTTTAGTCCAGAAATACGTCACACACGGTAATATTTAATATTACACCAAAAAATATATTAATAGAAACAAATACAGTAAAACCTCGATTATCCGAGTTTCCATATTAACAGAGGTGATGAAAAATTTGTGTTCTATTGAACATTGTATAAATAAAAGTAAATGTCACTTTAAATTTTTGTTTTTATTACAGTAGCTTACAATTTCTTTTATTTAAGCACATTTATTTAAAACTAAATTATTTAAAGCCAAATAAAATAGATTTTGAAGTAAGCAATTAAGCATGGCTCCAAATCAGC
>JANSTT010018329.1:0-14101 GCA_026745375.1 Platyura marginata
AAATTGATTGGTTGTCATTTATTAGACTAATTATATTTTGCCATGAGGGGTAGATATACTTTTGTTACGTACTGTATTAGGGTAAAATGGTCATAAACGTCTATTTTACTATAAAGATATTTAAAGGATCACTAGTCACTAGGAGTTAAACACAACTTTTCTTCTGCCTTCCCAGGGGAATAAGTCATTTATAAACAAATGCAATTTAATTTGAGTGATCCAACTTAAAACGATTTGTCGTCTTCGAAGTAACATAAATGTAATTCCAAATAATAAAAGTCTACACAAGGACGCTATTATTTGTGTATTGCAGTATATAATGTACGTTTTTAATCTCATAAAAACTATGTACCTAATTGCAAATACCATTGACAATGAATATGCAACTTAATTCTTTGTTGTTTTATTGTCTAGATACATTAATCTTTTAATACTATACAAGTATATAGTGCAAGTTTAAGTAGTTTTATGTATTTTAATTATGAAGATAATAATATTTTCATAGAAATATTTTTTTAATTTTTTTTTGCTAGAAACTCTATCCACTTGTTCAACCAGTTTGTGAGTTACCGGTTTTTATACGACAGACTTTATTCAACAATCAGCACAATTGAGATAAAATTGTTATATTATTCAAACATTTCTCTTCTATAATATACTTACATGTATGCAATGTGTCAGTTTTCCACTAATTAAAAGTCGTTTCATCTAAATTCTTTTCTCAAAGAAAATATAAATCTTTTTGAAATACCGTAGGTAAAGTAAGATAGGTTGTGTATAGCGAACGTTTTGTTTAGCGTTTCTGTTTTATTTAGATTATGAATAAATAAAATGGTTGTCAATTGACTTAAGTGGTGGCACTTCTTGAAGAATGACACAAGCTATTCACTCAGCCTAATTTTGTGCACTTAGAAAGAAGTATACCTACAGAAAGAATGATATTTATAACTAAGTATACTAAGTATATAGTCAAATACGTCATAAAACAAATTAGAGACATTGTGGGTACTTTTTAATACTTTTTTAATACCTAAAATCAGGACTCACATTCTGATATATTTCTATTTCTAAAAAAAAAAAAAAAAATTTTGTAAGGGAAAAATATTACATCACTGTTTGTAAGCCATTGAAATAAAAAAATAAAAAAAAATAAAATAAAATAAAATACAGTCGTCCTTTATTGGGTACGGTTTCGATTTTACATGTCTACAAAATCAAATCGGATTTTTTTACTGTTTGTGTTCTTTCATTTTGTAATGAATGCATTAACACTCACCCTATTTTTTTTTGCCGGAAATTTGTACAAAATCGACTCACTAAATCCAATAAAAATATTTTTTATTCGAATTTTGTCATGACTATTGACCACCTTTACGTCATAAAACAATAACAATAAAGTTATTTTTCAAACAGTCACTGCCTTCACACATGGTGGTAAATATCGAAAACAGCTCATCTATTTTGAATTACACAAATTTGCTTTTATCGATTGTCGAAGCTTTAATATTTTTTTTACTGAACAAATATTTATTTTTTACATACAAATTTTCGCGCAAAAGGGACAATAATTGAATTTAAGAGAATGATTTATGTTAATTTGTGCTACAAAAAATGTTTAATAATCAGTTTTTTCTCTGCCAAAAGTTAAATTTAAATTCACTTTTGCTAAATTGAAAATAGGGCGCCATACATACCTACCTACAGTAACATATGCTTTTGTCAGTTATGTGTTCAAGAAAAAATATTTTATTTTTGCTCACAAATCAAATTTAAAATTACTTTAAGGTTTGGCAAATTTTGCAGTAAAATCAAAAATGTTTTTCTTATGAGAGAATATATTTAAGAAAATAAATTATGCAAAATAACGCTTGCACTTCATTTAAAAAAATTTTTTTTGACTAAAATAAATAAAATAATTCGAGTTAAGTGACATTTTTTTAAAGAATTCACATACTTTAATTATAAATGAAAGGCCAAAGCTATAAATTTGACTATAGAATTTTTTTTTTACATATCGAATAAGATAAGAGTAACTAAAAAAGTAGATTTTGAACTATAACACAATTGACTATAGGTGGCATTTTGACAATACCAACCAAATTACTATTGACTAGTTGCAGCGATGATAATTTCTTATTACAGGTAAAAAAAAAAAACTCTTTTGAGATTTATTTATAGACACAAATTCTCGTTTTATGAAAATACTTTTGCCATCAAACGTTTAAAATTGTTGAATGTCTGGGCCTAATAATAGAATATTATACAACAAACTATCCATTAAACGCTGGTTAATGTATACTTTTAATGCATTCATTAAAATATTTTATAGAAATAATCCTCTGCCATAGACTGTAATTAACATTGTTGTTGTTTTTCGTCGTTAAGAAAATAATAATAATAATAATGAACACCAAGTAAAAGGTTTCATCGTCATCATCATCATCATCACACTAAAAACTACCTATTGTTTCCGGAAATGATATATGTACAAAAAAAAAATATATTTTCCCCTCATATGGACAAAAACAATTGGAAAGGATTCAAGAAATATTTTTCCATCTTTCTAATATTTGTTTTTTCTTTTTCGTTTTCTTTGGGCTTTCGAAACGCCATAAATTTAATCTCCCTTCAATTAGAAAATTAAAAGAACTTTAATATTTCGCATAAATCACCCACCATGATTTTCGGTTTTTGCTGTGTCAATGCACGCATTAGCTATTTTGTAATTTGATTTTCAGTCAAGCAAATCAAAATCTTAATTAGAACTACAACAATTTATTATGTGCGGTGGGGTATGATTACGAAAAAACAAAAAACAAAAAAAACACTATTTTTTATGCATAATAGACCATTCTTTATAGTCCAAATTTAAATTAGGCGTATTATACTTATGGATGGAATTTATTTGTTCTTTATTGTTGTGTAGTGTTTGATTTAGCGTTTGCATCCGCATTGCTCTTCTGTCAGATGAATTAAAGGATAATATTTTTATCGAATTTGTTTCATTCAATGATAATTTATGATCTGGCAGCATTTATCAAATCGATGTTAATTATGTGACATTGTGAATATTTATTTTTTTGGGTTGAGTTTTTAAATAACTTTTTTAAAAAAATGTATATCGGAAAAAATGCTGCACATTTTTAAAGCTGAATCTTTAATGATAAACAATATAAAAATGGGTCTCAATGTAAGAAATGACCATACCGACCAAATGGCTGGAGGTCCCGGTTTCAAGTCCGACTGGGATAAAACATAAAAAATGTGGTTGGATTGCACTTAAAAACAGTCTAATAATGGCAATATCTCAAAAAAATAGCATTGCTTAAATGGCGGTGAAATAGTGAGCCTTTGTAAGGTTTCAGTAAAAAGAACACTTCAAGTGCTACATTTTCCCACAAAAAAAGAGATCATCAGATCAATTAAGATAAATGTAACAGGAGTACTATACAATAGGTCTAAGTTAAGGCCAGAGTGTAGGTGAATCATAAAAAATCACACTCCTATCAAAATCAATCAATCAAAAAATGACCATAAAAATGCATTAATTGTCACTAGTCCCCACTTTTATAATTCTTAATTTTTTTTTTTCATTTTTTATTGGAGTCGAGATTTGTACATACAGACATAGTTAATTTATAATTTAGATTTACTACTTTATTAAGTAAGTAATTGTTTGAAATCAAATTTTAATTAACCATAAAGTAATAATCTTTCAAAAACAAAGATATTTATATTTTTAAATTACATTCCTAACAAGTTTTAACGTTGAGCTATAAGTTGTTTTATCACTATCAATCATCATTTAAAGTTTTCACATACCTCTCCTTGTCAGCTGACTCATCCGATAAATAATAAAATTAAGTTGTCGTTGAGGTCGACGATCCTACGACACGTTGTAACTATTATTTTACTATATACTAAATTATTTTATTTTTAGCTGCGGTTACAAATTCTCAAATGTTTAAATGCATTTTATAATAGAGAAGCATACATGTACAATTGTACAGTATGTATGTATGTATGTAGGTATGTAATTCGTGCGCGCATGCCAATGTTAAGTGTGACATCAAACTGCAAATTAAACTATTTTAAATAGATGCAAAATAAAAAATAAAAAACCAAAAATTTATTGCCAAAAATAAGAAACTCTCTGAGTTTGTTATATTGTTGGATTTGAATGTTGGATGGAGACGTAACTTAACTGTAAGCGCACTAAAGCATAAAATATCTTATTTGAATTTCTTCGTGAATTTTTATGGCAATGACCGTCAACAATGTCGTCTCGTCAGTTTAATTTTGGGAAACATTTGACCTTTATTAATTGTTTTTAATTAATTTAATTTTTTAGTTTTACTTAATTACCTACTTAGTTATATTATTGTAGTGTCAATCAAATAGCCGACATCAATGATATTAAGTCGGTTAAGTAATAAAAAAGTAGCAGTTCCAAATATCAGCATTTTATTCAGTTTAATATTTAAAATTGGTGACAAAGTTTTTTTAATTTTTTTTCTTCTTAAAAGTGCCATTTTTTTAAATAATAAAAACACTAAGAGGTATAATAAAAATGTATTTCTAACAATATTATCTTGTATATGGCAACCAATCACAAAACCGCAATTTCATTGGCATATAACATAAAGTATGTCTCTTCCGTTTGAACATGTTATTTATATTTATATAGTAAAGCAGTGATTTGAAATTCGATACGACAATCCAAAGAAGAAAAAAAAATGTTTCTCTGCCGCCGTATGTATTAAAAGGTCATTTCATCAGCTATGCGCTAGCAGCTAGCTGTTGGTATATATATATATGTATGTATAGTGTTTATTGTCTTTTTTTCATCTTATTTCTATATTTCTATATTTATTCTTTTTATTCTCTAACCACCATATGGTTTATTTTTATTTATTTAACGGTATAATACCTTCCTTTAGTCGCAGTTGAATGAGCTATTGAATATTAGCAATGTTTTGTCGATGGGGTCGTTGTTTGTATACATACATCTAAAATACATATTATTATTATTAAGTATAACATCGCACACATTAAAGTAGAGCATTATTGATGAGAGAGTAGTATTTGAGGTTGATGGTATTATGAATAGTTGTAGAGATCATAAAAAAAAAAATTCGATAATCATAAAATATGAAAATTTACCGCACGTCAGTTTTTTTTTAAACAAAATTCAGAAATAAAACTTGATGTTTAACACAATGGCTGCCAATTTTTGATTATAATAAAAATAAATTTATTTTTTATAGATATTACTTTGATATTATGATGAATTTAGGTGTTTTATTAACTTTGTCAATTTTGGATTTACTTAAATTCAGCAACCAATTATCGGCTGAACTCTTCCGGAAAAGTTAAAATTAAATATGTATGAGTATAATTATAACTTAAGCAGTGGCGTAGTGTTCATATAATACATATTAATCAGTGTTGTAAAACTTGAGCTATATAGCTGGTAACTGTTATTCTATACATACTGCAAATAAAGAAAAAAAGGTTTTAATTAGGCATTTCGTAGCTTTGAATTTTCCGCACCTATCTTTTTGCACAACAGAGTATCCTTAAATCCTTCAACTGTCCTTATTTCAGAAAATATTAGCGTTTGAAAATAATGAATATCTGCATTCATAGATTTCTCAGATATCAATCCTAACAACTAGGAGAAATTACTGAATTCCGACTTTTTCATACAAAATATGCCTTACACCTATTTTTATGCACAGCGCTGTATATATTTTGTATGGGAGGTTCTATAAGAGTTAACGCAGGGTCAAAAACAATGACCACCAGAGAAACAAAAAAATTTAAGTTTTTTGTTTTAGTCATTTTATCGAAATTTTGATTTTTAGTGTGCTAAAAATCCAAAAAACTAAACATTAACACTGTTTTTCGAAAAATTTGTATGGGAGGGGGTCGAAGTAAATTCTTTTGTTCGAATAATACCCAATCTAAATTACAACAGTAATGTATCGACGGTAGTTTACTCTTGTAATGAAAATGAAGACGATCAAAGTTCATTTTATCGGTGTAAAAAAGCTTTGATCTGATATTACCGTCGGTAAACCAAAAAAAGGGGCTAAGTTTGACATAATTGTTTTGATTTTTAAATGACAGAAGCTATAAAATAAGAACTTTTTCATATAAATGATGATTAAATTTATATTTTTAGTTTCCATTTTTACTTATTGAAAAGAAAGAAAATAAACAATTTCTCAAAATTGTTTTAACATTTTGGCAGCCTATCCATTATTAACAATTATCTGCACATAACAATTTCTTGTGTAGACGGGCTACAGTAAATTACCCCTATATAAAGGCAGATTACCGTTGGTAATAGGACTGTAATGGAGATGAGGTATACGTAGCCAAAAACGAATATCAAATAAATATTTCAGGAAGATAATTACTAAGTCTTTAAAAAAAATGTTGGGCTCATAATTTATCGATTTTAAGTAACAATTTAACTTGACAAGTTAAGAGAAAATTTTCCAATTTCAACCTTCGGTAACATTTCCAGTTGGAAGAACACATTTTTCCACAAAATTCCATACAATTGAAAATTTTCAACAATACTTCAGCTTGTAATTTACTTAATGTTTACAAACAAACAATTTATTATACTTATGTTGAACATTAATCAGCAATCTTATCACTACTATGATAGTAGTTGAATCAATCTCATTTGACCATTCAGTTGAACTTTTTCCGTTTTTATTTTTATCTTCACTGTAAGTACTGTACTCATTTGGTTCACATTAATTTGTACCATAATTATACGCAATTGATATTTGATAAAGTACCTACAGCGAATTTAGTCATTATATTGTCACTTTTAATTGGTTAATCTAAAGTTTAGTTATTCTGGCTGACATATAAGTAGTGGTAGTAGATTAATTCAAAAAACAACATTAGATTAAGAATTTTTTGATTGATTATTTATTTATATACAAAATTATAGTAAATGTATTTCTAGGAATTATATTCTAATTGATGTCGTCGATTTTTAGTTAAGTTTGTACATCATTTATATACTTAAATAAGTAAATTTTTCTTTTTTTTAAATTGATAATTAAGCCGCCACATTAAATAAGATATCGTTATCAAGAAACCGATAAAAAAGAAATATTTTTTTTTATCACAATATCAAAGAGAAATAATAAATCCAAATCGAAATTTGGTTGATTGATTTTTCATTTTGTTGCGTACAAGTCAAATACAATTTTCTTTGCAAATACATAGAAAGAGATAGATTGAAAAGGCAGTTAACTTTCTGATGATGATCTAGCAAACAACCAGAAGTAATATGTCAATTTTCTGAATACCCTCAACCCAAACACTTAATCACACCCACATTCTTGGCAAACAGTCTATATAATTTAAAGTTCGTATAACATCAATTTCCCTCTTCGACGGTACAAGTCTATTGTTGGGAAAATGAATGCATTTCATGTTTCGGTTTATTGTACTTTTATGCTAAAATATTATGTTACATGAATGTATTTTATCCTATATAGATATTCATAACGAGTTCATCTATCTAATGTACCTACATTATATAGAGCGGACAAGTTGAAAATGTCGCTTCCAGTTGAGAGGCAGTTCATTTTCTTATCGCACCACTAATTAGGTTGAGTTAATTTATTTGTGACACATTTAATGGTTTTGTGATAGAGTTTTTGAATCTCATTTATGCAGCACTTAATGTAGAAAGTACCTACCTGCCTAGAGGCTATATTATGTGATTACTATTGTCCTGTAAAAGTTATAATCGTGGAGTTGCAACTATGAAATTTTAATTAGGATCACAGGGATGTTTTTTCATTATTCACAATTTTTTCATTAAAAATAATATTCAATTTAAAAGAAAAGTGGCCAACAAATTTGTCCAAGCTTATGCTGAATTATTTATTTTTAGGGTTGTAAACTAACAGTTTTTTTCGAATTTGTTACCAAATTGTGGTAACAAACTGGTAATAAATGAAACAAATGTAACAAATGTATAAAACTTATACGATTCCTTCCAATTCAGTTTGACAAATACATGCTATCCTATCACAAGACATATTCAGAATTGTTCCGAAATGTTTGAGAATAGCGAATTGGCGACAACCATTTTGTTGAAAAATAGGTACCAATTTTGGTAACAAATTCATGGAACAAATGTAACTTGATTTTCGTCGTGTAACATTTACATTTGTTACCAGTAACACATAACGTATTTTATCGATTATTTGTTACTTTAACAACCCTAATGACATCGTTCTAACAATCGAATTATCACGGCCTGATCTTTGACTTGTTTGTGACTAAGTTTTCAGGGGCGACTCGTGCAAAGCATCTTGAAAATCTACATTTCATTTTCATCCACCCTACTGAGTGTGTAAATTGTACAACAAAAAGTCTTTGTTACATTCAAAATATTGTCCTCTATAATTATTGCTCAAAACTTTCATTTCCAATTTCAATTCACCTATCAAGATTGTTATTATTTCTTGTCTCGTTTCTTGTATACAATGTCTAATGTTTACTTTATAACCCAACCAACTACTTGACTTGACAAACTACTTTTCATTCTGGTATATTGTCCTATTATCATGCCATATACATAGCTTTCAATATTTTATTTTATTCTTATAATTTTAGTTGACAATAATTTGCTTACCATACAATACAAAATCAACGATTTCAATTTATTTTCGACAAAAAAAAAATAATTCTCTTCTCCAGCTCAATCTAGACATTTATCGTTTCTATATATACTAAGATGTTCAAATTATCTATTTCTTAATATCCACATAACTTATGTATCGTGGTGTTTATCCAACTCTAAATTAACCTTCCAAACATGTTTCTTATCACATCATATTAAGTTTGCAGCCTCAACTTGTTTATATTTAAAAGACACTCGCACAGACAGAAATTTATTGAACCGCTATGTTAATTAACTTAGCCTTTTTTTTTCTTCTCTCACTGGTAATTTATGCGCCACAAAGTTTCTGCTTTGCCTGCTGCCTATATACATACCTAACTACCTAACGAACTTTTTTGTTTTTTTAATTAAAATTTTGTTTTTCTTTTGAAAATTGCAGATTTCGCATTCATGTGCCACGAAAAAATTTGATGAGCAACCGAATAATTTGTTGTGTTGTGGCGTTAATGTGAAAAAAAGAAGAAATAAACGAAATTAAAGAGAAATAGCGAAGGAAAAATAAAACAATTATGTGAAAATTAGGAAACCACCTTTTCCTCTATTCGTACACAATGGAATTATATGACGAGCAACATATTATTATTACAATTGCCAACCGACGTACATTGCTAGTGTTTTACGATCAAAATAAATGTAAACATTTGAATGACGACAACACCAACAACAATAATAACAATAATAACAACAACAACAACAACCAATGATATTCACTCACACAATTTTATATATGGTATTTAGCTGATACACAAACCTCTATTAAATAATAGTGGAAAATAATAGAGAATCCACACATCATTATGGACGCAAAAGTTATACGAGCGCCATCACTGAAACGTGGTAAAAATGATGGCGGACTTAACGAACGGGTAAGTCGATTTTCTAATCTTAAGTAATTTAAGTTGTTTTATTGGATTTAATATTTCAATTTGTTTATAGAATGTGCTTTTGATTTAATATTTTAAGCTTCAAAATCTTTATTTTATTAAGATCTATGGTTATTATGCACTAATTCAGTACAGTTTTAGCATTTTTCGTTAAATTTTGGCGTTAAAATAATTTTTTTTTTATCATTATCGTGAATATACTCGTAGCATTCTTGAAAAGTCGTCTAGGGTTTTGACAGTTAGTCTGAATAACAACTACTGTCACATAAACAAAATAAAATTACAGCACGCATAGTGTGAGCTCTCCACAACTGCTTTTTGCTACTAAAACACACAGAAGAATCACAAATCGACATCGTAATATTTCTCAGTAAAATCTAAGTTTTGATATAAAATCTTAGTACCTGGGGATATAATTGAAGGATCTTTAATTTAATTTGTTGACTCTAACTTTCTGGTATTTTGTTGTAAAGTAATCATGTAATCTGTAGAATCATACTCAATAGTCCAATAGTTCCTTGTTTTATGTAGCAATTGTATAAGAATTAATATACCATCTTCTCGTCGTGATATCTTCGAGCAACGGTCATAACACAATCACTTATTGTAAATACCATTGAATACCTGCTGGATTGTTCCCAGTTCAATGTACCCTACCTTTAGTGTGACTTTGTTGTGATTAAGTTAGTTTTCTTTATCAGAATTTATACTTCCACCTTGATTATTGATATTATGCAAATTTTCGTCAAAACCAACCATTTTAAAATTTTTTTTTTTTTTTATTTTATTTTATTAATAATTTTTATTGTTAAATATCCACTGCATGGTAACAAATTTAAAAATCTTGCGCCTTAATTGTATGATGTTGATAATCATGATCCATTAAAATTAAAATGTACTAAATCAAATTTAAAGCCGCACGTGTGTGTGTGTGTGTTTGTTGGTTTTATCTAGATTAATGAATTATTGTCAGCAAAAGTGTGGGCATTTAAGTTATGTAAGAGAAGAGTCATAACATAATATATTACTTTATAAACCATGTACTTAGTTGTATACACAAAATATGCTGTTGGTTTAGTTAAATATGACGGTACACAATGAACCCAAAATAGTTTAACCAGCCTCTTGAAACATTAAACAAAACTTGTGCTGGGCTCCATCAACATTTTTCAAATATTAAACAAAGTACGGGCGTATGGTGAGATACACACACGGTTTGTTATCATAATTTTCTAAATATGGGACTGCGATATGCGTATTAAAATTATTAAAGTGACACAAACACACACACACACACACAAACAAACACACACATATTCACATATCTTTTTATCAACGTAAAAGTAAATTGAATATTAAAAAGTTTTTAGTTTATTTTGTTAATCGACGCAAAAATACTTATGTAGTTATATAATTGCCGCTAATACTTTCTTAGTTACTTACTATCTATTAATACAAATGGTTTTACATTTAATCGCAAAATTTTCCAATTTGGATTGCAAATAGAAAATAAACAAAACGCCAGACGCCTTGACTGTTGTTATCATGTCAATTGGTAGCTGGGTAATTTTAATTACAAAATCAAAATCTAATTAAAAAGTGTCGTGTTTTTCGTGAATTACCTACAAAAATGTTTTAATTAAATATCAGTTTTTTTTTAACGTGGGTGTTTGTGGATTTTGCTTCTTTTGTTTTTTTTCTAAAATCAATAACATTGTAAAAACGTCAGCCAAAAGGTGCCAAAGTGAACAGTTTTTCTTTATTTTATTCAGTGACAATACACAGTGAAAGGGAAAGGGAAATGCAGCATGAATTATATACGATGTGAAAAAGTATGTAAGTTTTTTCAATTATTTTTTTTTAATTTAATTTAATTTTTTTTTGATTATTTATTATTGCTTCTTCTTACTTGAAGATTGGAAAAAAAACTACTCTTTCCTTTATCCAGGAAGAACGAAGATGAAATGGCAATTTTAATAATGTCACTTTGTTGGGTTTTTTTTTGTTTTTGTTTGTTTTCCTGATTTTTCGTTGTCATCCTCGGCATACGAATAAATCTTAGTTTTTGTCCGTCCCAGCGGGGTTTTCAGGATATTAAATCCCTCTGAAATAGAAATCAGATGAGTGGTCTGTAGAGGGTTTGTTTTACATATATACATATGGTACTTACTTAGTTATATACCTTATCCCACATAAGTGTATATGGACAAGCACGATACTAATATTATATTAAATATTTACTTAAAATATTCTATGAAAATTCCAGGTTGTTTACTTAAATTCTTTGATTTGCACATGTATTCAAACTTTTATGTATAATACAAATAAAATCCTCTCTCGTACGGTTTGTTTTCCATAAACTTTTAGGCCTTTTAAACTTTTTGGATTAAGTTTCGATTTCTAAAAGCACAAACCATTCAAAGTATTTGGATTGCGTTTAAACGTAGGTGTGTTTGTTTGTGATTTAATTTTTTGGAATTTTTTTGTATATCAAATTTATGGCGGTTGATTAGGGGGCTAATTTAGGTATGTATGTACTTGTGCATGTAAATATACTGACATTAATCCATTTGTACCCAGACATATTTTTTTTAATTTAGTGCATTTCAAGAAAGATGTAATGGTTTTGAGCATTGGGTCGTTTTCGATACTTTATAAGAATATAACTTTGCCCTTTAGTATTTTTCCACTTGCTGTTATAACCAAAATATAATTAATTTTTGCCTAAATATAAATTTAACAGAAATATATTTGGCAAAATATGAGGATAGTTTTATAATATTCGTTTAATAGGAAAAATGCTTAAACATATGTAAAGTATATGTAACAAACTAATGCACATATTTTACCGTTTAATATATTTTTCTGTAATATTACTAATATTCTAAGTACTTATTTCTATAGAATTCTATAGAATACAAAGATTAACTATTGATGTGTTATAAACTTTTTAAGTTAGTGTTCATATTCCTAATATGCGATAATGAATATGCTGAGAATATCAATAATTCATAAATAATAAACGTGTAGAACGTGACTGGTTGTTTTGTGCAAACTTCTTTTTATTTTATTTTTTAGCTTAATGCGGATTATTATATTTATATATATATATATATATGTATGTAGTAAGTACCTAAGTAAGTATTGTTTGTTTGAAACTTTTAAAAATATTTAACTATGTGTGTTTTTGTTTGTTTTTGTCTTGAATAAAAAAAAACGTCTTTGTATTGATTAAATTTTATAAATAAAAAAAAAACATTCAGCTAATTGAAAGTTGAAAAGAGGTTGAGAACTTTTTAACATTGATACAAAATATATATGAAATTGTTGCACTTCCGTCATGTCTATATGTATAAAGAATTTCGAGAGAATTTTAGGTACGGCCTGTACGAATCCGACAATGCATAGCAGTTTGGATCTATCTCGTCGTTTAGTATTTTGAAAAATATCATATCTGTAAAATATTTTTTATATTAAAGGAATCCAACGATATATAGCAGTGATGGCTAACCTATGACACGCGTGTCAGAGGTGATACGCCAAGAAACTTTTGGTGACACACATCGTTTATAGATGTTCTTCGTCTTCGAAATCTATTATAATTACTTACGAAGAAATACATTTTTTTTTTGGTTTTTAAAACTTTCTCACTTAAAGTAAATATTATTAAAATGTAATTTAAAAAATTCAAAGAAGGTTGGTAAAGAAAATTCCATCGTCAGCGTGCTCTGTGGAAAAAATTCAAATTAAAATTATTTTCGACTTTAAGTGATATTAAAACCAATAAAAGAATCCGACTCACAGATAAAGTTAGTAGTGATTGCGCGTTAGCGATGAAAGATTTAGCAAATCCTAAAACAATAAAATAAAATAAATAATAAAACAATTATTATAAATTTTCCAAACTAAAACTTCTTCTTTCAAAATTGACCAATAATGCCATTATGAATTCCTTTATTTTACATCTAATATAAGTAGACATTTTATAAGGTCCCTATGGCCATTCGTGTATGGAATACACGTATGACATTAAACATAGGTAGGAACATAGTATATTAAAACATTCTCATACAGAAAATCAATTGTTTATTTACTGCGTCAGCATACGTGATAGTTATTCCCGAAGTTATTCTAGTATACGACAACTGGGATTTATAGTCGCATGTCAGCATTGAGTTTTTTGTCGATTCTAATTAATCTAATAATCGAATTAGAAATTGCGATTAGCTAAATTGACTTTTACACGAAATAATTGAATTAATTCACGTTGTTCTACTGTCTACTTACTCCATGTACTGTACAGTGTACAATTGTACATGGTGGAAATACAAATATTTATGAGTTTTTCCATCTCACCAGTAGTGGAAGTATGTAACATTATCGTCGCGACGATCGTCTATTTATCGTCGATATGGTAGTATGTAAGCATTATCGCCGGACGATCGTGTCGCCATTTCGACGATTGTTTATTGTTGGTCGTGTGTATGTG
>JANSTT010018330.1:0-14095 GCA_026745375.1 Platyura marginata
GTGTTAAATATGTTGGACATTTACTGTTTAGTGAAAAATTTATATAAATTTTGTATACTATTAAGTAAAAGCCAGTTAGGCAGTTGTGCCTGTTGGCTAGTTGATTAAATAAATAAATTATACTACAATACCATTTTCCAATTATGATAATCTCAACTTAGTTTTTTTTTTTTTTAATTTAAGCTCAAGTAGAATTTATTTAAACATTTTTTTATACAATTTTCTTGAATATTGTTTTGAAGTAGCATTTTTCTTTAATTTTATGAAGGAACAAATATGTAATCCTTAAAGTATTTTCTTCTTGTATTTCAAATGCAATGAGGTACATTGCAATTATGAAATACATGCCATTAGTCACACTTTAAAAACCATTTCTAAAATTAGATTCACAAGTGCCATAAAGTCTCGCCACTTATTTTATTGAAAATTATCTGCTAAATGGTTCTTGACCAATATCAAGGATTAGTAAATATGAATGAAAGAAAACAAAAAATGTTTCTAACCTAAAACTTTGTTTAAGATATTCCTTCTGCAAGCACACTTGTCGTCATACTTTTTAGGATCAGCTACTAAATGTTAAAATTATTTACAACTTTATTATTATTGGGGTTAAATAAAAAATTGCTTGCTGTCAGGGTCGTCATTGGGGGTTATCGAGGGAAGGGGGGGAATTGTCCTCCAAGCATTTCCACTCAATAAATTATCATAAGAAAAGTTTAATAACAATATTTGCACTGTTTTTCCATTGTTTATAAATATTTTAAAGCTTAAAAAAAAATGAATATTTTTTTTGCTCGCTTCGCTAGAATTTTTTTTTTCATAATGCCTATTAAAAATGATTCCATTGTTTAGAAGAAAAAAAAATGTGTAAGTTAAAAAAATGTTGCCATACAATGACGTCAAATGTAAAAAATGGTTGCTTTCAAAGCTCATATAACTTTGTTACACGCCATTTACATAAATGTACGCAATGCCACTGAAGGATAACTTCTCAAGCTTTTTTTTTGTTGCTTGAATAGGAATTTCTTAAGTATATACATAAGTATATATACATAAGTAATTTTTGGTGGCTCATTAGGATTTATTATTATTATTATTATTGTTTGTAAAAGTTACGTTACAATATCAACATTTTCAACTTTACAAACTATATGGCCATTTAAAGAAGCAATTCATATGCCCCTTTGTGAGATGTGCTTTTTTTTTACCTTATACTTTAAGCAAACATAAGAAATACCACAGAAAATTATAATTATGACACCAAAAAACTTGTTTATGAATCACATAATTATTAATAACCATTAATATTGCAAATTAAAATTATGTATAGAAAGACAAACAAGCTATTTTTAAAAAATTAATACTTTAATGGAATTAATTTCTATGTAAAGATAAAACATATTTTTAAAAATGTTTATGGTCAGATTGATTTTTTAATATAAATAACAATAATTACGTAATTATTTTGATGATAGATTAAGATTTGACAACATTTTATTCATTTTTCGATTTAATTTAATTCTTAATTTGGAATTTAATTGATTTTTAAATATTTTTATTGCTTCAATTTTGTGTTTCATTTTTATGGACTATACTAACTAACTACATAAATTAAACAATCGATTCTAACAATTCTAGCGAATCATTAAAACACATTATTAATCACTTGTTTCATTGTTTTAATTAAGTGACAATAAAAAAATTATTGACAATAAGTCTTATCGTGATTGTATAATACCATCTTAAGAAGTCTTATTAATTTTGTTTCTCTTCTCTATACATTTAATAATATAATAACGTGGACAAATCCTACGCATATTAATTATAATTGAAAATAAAAAAAAAAAAAAAAAAATTTGAATGAATTATTTGAACCGAAACGATTATTGATGACATTATCCGGTTTCATATGTAAATAAGATTTTTGGAAAAAAAATTAGTTTTTTTTAGTAAAAAATGCCTAACAAAAAAGAAGCGTTTATATTTAGGCATCTTAATTTAACCTTTTACCTAAATTTATATACATATATGCGCCGCTGTGTTGTGCGTTTAGAAAAGATAGATAATAGCCTGCGTATGGGCCTTATCATATTAGATTTATATGACATATGTTTCGATGGTAATGGTTTTCGGCTTTAACATTTACATTCATTCGTTTTGAACAAAAATAACTCGTTAAAATTTTGTGTTTTTTTATTTTTTTTTTGTTTTGCTTTTTGCTTTTTGATTTTCCATATATAATAAACATTTATACTCGTAAAAAAAATTGATAGATAACATACTAATTTTTAATGGATTTACTATGCCACAAATGTAATAGTAAAATATCAATTAACGTTAATAATAGTTGTGCAAGAATTATAATGAGCTATATACGACATAACTTTTAAGTATATGTACAAAAATTATACAAAAATATGTGACATGTGACTAGTCATTATTTACGTTAGTTACAGAGTCAAATAACATGAGCTTTAGTAGTTCATTGATTGGCATTATGATTTTGACAATCTTTCGTCGACGTACTTATTGGCGAACAACCCCTATTATTTGAATAATATGTTAAAAGTACTGGCACACAGAGAGCAGTCTGCCCGCCGCGATTTCTTGCAAAGCGTTTTCTTGTAATACATATATATGTATGCAGCCGGGCACACAGAGCGTTCATTGTAAGATTGTCGCGGTCAGATTTTCGAATGTACTCGTATTTAAATACAAAATATTTTTTGCCTGCGGCGGTCTGTCAAAATTGTTATTATTGTGATTGCAATTTTGGTAGAATTGAATGAAATTTTGATAGATAATGTGAGAAAATATCCATTTATTATTGACATTAGTAATAAAATTAACAAATTTTTCGCGTATTTCATTTGTTGTTCGACGATTAGATTTCGACTAGATTTCGAAAAGATTTCGTTGCAAGAATAAGTTATGTAATTTCTTCAGTTTTTGTTATTATTGTTGTTCCCTGTTTATTACGAAGGTAATTATGTAAAAAACATGTTGTTTTTACAATGTGTGTGTGATTGTTTTAATCTCCGGGCAATCGCGGCAGACCGCTTTCTGTGTATCGTCTCCAGACCACTGACGGTCGCGGTCAGATCGCTCTGTGTGCCAGTACCTAAACTGCATGTAGAATCCAAAAATTAAAATTGAAACTAATTACAATGGGAAAAAATGTCGAACAATTAATTAATGTGGACTAAATTTGATGAATATGAGAAATTCGTCGAATAAATAGCTAAACTATGGGCGATAATTCGATAATTTGCGGTGCTTATAGGATTTTTAAATTTTGATATTTAATTATTTGTCAATAAAAGCATGTTTCTGGTTATTTTAGTTTATATTAGAATTCAAGGTAGAAATAATTATGAGAAACTTGCTCTTTTTTATATTGGAAGGTTGACTTGAAGGTTATTATGTGCGTATAATATTTCATACCAGCAAAAAACAAAGTTTTTATCAATAATTTAAATTTTTTTTTTTTAATGAAATTCCAAATGTTGATGTTTATCTGCCTACAATTTCGGTAAAGCAAAACCTAATCTATCAAACACATCAATGAAATGCTTTTACTCTAATCGCCGTCGTATAGTTCTTTCTATGGGCGGTTCTAATTCATCTCGCATACAACCTTTGCCCTTTTACATGGTAAATCCATATGGAATGGCGTTTGAAATCAACACAATAATAGCCAATCCAATAGTCAAAGTAATCTTCAACTCATGGGAAATTTCTAACAATTTTACCCATTGATATTCAATCAATTTGGGATTTTTTTTTTCTTCCGTAAAGTTATCAATTAAATGCTCGTTATGCAGGTATAGAGAGGTATTTTGAAATTAATTAATTATCATGAGGTTGTATGTTTTTATAAAATTCATCAATTTACCAAAGAAACAGTTAGGCTTCTATAATGTTTTATTAAAATTCCTATGTGTGCGGTCATTGCTTTATATATCGACGCAATGTCTTATCTGAATTTTCATTCAGATACAATAATAACAATAACAACAACAACAATAACAAATAACAAAGAATTAACAACAACAAAAATGAACAACAGAACAACAAAAAAACAATAAGTAAAGAAAAACCACACAACATAGAAAAAAAAACACAATTAAGTGCAAGTCATCCCCAAAAATAAAACCAAAAACAATTCTGATCTGTAATTGCCTACCTCGCTCTCATTATTTAATAAAACCAATTTATCTTGTATATATACACACACACACACACACGCGATCTGTAATTAACTTCTATCGGTCTATTTATAAACAAGAAATTATCCAATGGAAAATGAAAATTTATTTCTCTTTGGCTGAAAGTTCGTGATTAGCTGCTTCTCACCTGTATAATGTATATTGGACAGTCAGTAGCGATGCATATAGTGTAGTAAGGAATAGAGCCTGATATATTTAGTCACACGGTCTACACAATTTTCCTGATTTATAAATAAAAAGTACATTTTAAAAAATCACGTACAATTTAATCTATAATGCTATAAGTTGTCGCTAATATTTTATCCGCGTTCAGATCACGATTTTCCTTATTTGTGTATTATAGCGTTGAATTATGATTATTATAATATTGAAGAAATATTAACATAACAAATCACAAATTTAAATAAAAAAGCAATAAATTCATTAATAAATATGTCCGCTAATTATTCGTTATTGAGAACTACTGCTGTTTCAGGTATAGGAAAAGATTTTCAGCTAATAAAATATCAAATTAACACTATATTATAATGAATGTGGCAATATCTATTCTCCGTATATTATATCTATACATTTACTGTGGCCAGTATGCAGCTGAAAGTGAACTTAAGGTTAGAGACCTTCTTTGATCATCATTATTAAGTAAATGGTTGTACAATGTACATAATATATATATATACTAAACCAAATGAACTGAGCACGTATGGGGATTAAATGGAACATTTATTATTGCAATGATTTTTAAGAATTGCTTTTTTTTTTGCTTACCGTGCCGAACCATTTAATTTCAGCGGGCAAACATTATTTGTATTATTTTCTGTAAGGTAATGTAGAAATGGAAGCGTAAACATAACTTTGCAGAAGATTTATGGCATCAATTAAAATATTGCGATGGTGCTCCCGCGCTTTTGCCGCGGAAAAATTATTTTAATTAATTTGACATTTTATGTTCAACATTTTGGAATTTGACGTGGGAAAAAAAAATCATGTATAGGTGAATTTTATAAATAATGATGATGATGATGATGAAGATGATATCTATGGTGATTTTTTTCTTCTGAAATGTAACACTGCCATGCTACAGTTTATTTTGTATATTAATTTTTGTCGTAGGTGGTGGCTGTATATTTTATTTATCAGAAAATCTAGCAATGAACTCCAAAAAAAAAAAAAAAAGAAAAAAAGGAATTTATCTGATCAATAAATTAGTCTACTTTTACACACAGAAAATTATTCCACTAAATCAACTTCATTGCCAATATTTCTGTACCTAAATTGTATGAATTTAGTATATGTGGGCTAACAACAGTGTCGTTTTACGTTTAAAACACTGCAAAAGAAATAGAACGTTTTAGAACTATAATCGTCTATATCCACCATCAAAACTCTCATACTTAGATATTAGCGTATCGCCGGTGTAACTGTGATATGCCGTAACTGCAAATAGTTGATTTTACAGAAAAAGGGAAAATCTATTTTACTTTTAATGATATTTGGTTGTATAATGTGTTGCAGCTTTATGAATTTTTGAGCTAAACTGGCGGTTTTCTTTAAAAAAAAAATGTTTCGTCTAAATGTTTCGTTTTTGTATCCTCATTTCTACTTTCTATTAAAAAATATGATTTTCTAGATCTTCATTATAAAAAAGTTGCCTAAAATATAAATCTTTAATAAAATTAGAAAGAAAATGTCATTATAAAATTTCTAATTTAATTGGAAAATTACCTACTTTAATTGGAATGAAACTTAATTGTTAACTGTGCTACAACAAACCCATCAGCCAAGTGTGTGTATCTGTGTGTATATAGAACAATACAATCTCATAATGGAAGGGTTGGATTGATTTAAAGAAATCTTTTCGGTTAGTTTTATACAAAAATATATGAAATTCAGAGCCCAATTCAGAAATCAACTTGGTTGGAGAAGGCGTTATCATTCAGCAAACGAAGACATATTTTTCTGTATTAAGAAAAACTTTATATTTTGAAATAACAATAATGTTCTGTTGTCATATTGTCTATGTGTCTAACGTAAAAATAAATGTTTTCGTACATTTATATTGGATGATAGAAAAAATCAAAAAAATCGGATTTTTCCCAACCCTGCATATTTGTGTTTAACCCCAGTATTTTTATACGCTGTCGATTTTCTAATACCTACCAATAATTTTTTTAATTTTTGAAAAAATTTTTATGTCCTTTTGCGACATCTTTCATTATCCTGAATAACTAGACGCGTATTTTTCTTTTTCTCTCTCTCTATCTATCTCTGTCTATCTATCTCTCTCTATCTATCTCTATCTTTCTCTATCTATCTGTCTTTATCTATCTCTCTCTATCTATTCCTCTTTATCTATCTCTCTCTCTATCTACTATATCTCTATCTATCTTTTTATCTCTTTATCTATCTCTCTCTCTATCTATCTATCTCTTTCTATATATCTATCTCTCTCTATATATCTCTATATCTATCTGTCTCTATATCTCTCTCCCTATCTCTCTCAATCTATCTCTTTCTATCTATCTCTCTCTATCTATATCTCTCTATCTATCTCTCTCTATCTATCTCTCTTTATTATTTATTTACAACAAATACAAGTAGTCATGACCACGGGATTATATTGAATGAAAATTAACACTTTTCTCAATATACTGTTGGACATTGAATTGCAAAAATTAAGATACTTAGTATACGAGCATATTAAAAAGTCCAGTCAAATAATAATGTATGTAAACTGACCACAAAATTGACTACTTACTGTAATGTATGTATGTAAATTTGTTAATGTACTACATGTCTGACCCGTTCAAGTCAGTGTAAGAAAAATACGGATAACACATATTATGCATGTTTTGAACAGATATGCAATAAATAATAATAATAATAATAATAATAATAATAAAATCATGTAATTAATTTATGAATTTGTCAATGGATTACTAAAAAAAAAAACCGGTTTTTACATCATGGATATGCAAATACACTCATTTTGACAAAATACTTTTTGTGTTTCTTTAATTTGCTTTTAGGATATAAACATTTCACTGTTCATAGAAACTCGTAGAAATGTTTGTACTGCACTCTATGATTAATGTAAAAAATTGGACACGCTTCGCCACTGCCATAAAATGTCCCTATATTTGATAATAGTTACTCTACGATTTTAAAATAAATACCAATCGCAACAACATGAAACTTAATCAATGTTGTCCAAAGTGGGTACTTTAAAACCGTTCAAATGTTCAATTGCAATTTATTTTAAATATTTTGAAATTGGAATAATTAAAAATTAATTTCGATTTTTCACATGTGTCTATGTAAATTCTAATTGATTCCAAACAAAAATATCTATTTTCGAGGTAATAAAAAATGTTGTAATACAAACACTTGAAAAGTTATTTTATTACTGATTAATAGCCAATATTACTCGTGTTGCTGATGTAGTATATAATTTTGTAATATTTATGTTTGAATTTTTTTTTTTTTTCTTTTTTTTGCAATTATTTTAAGTAAACTATAGAATTAGTATCATGATTTGCTATGTACTGTGCATAAGTGAGTGTATTTTATTTATTTAAGTATGTATCTACAATTTTCGTAATAATTGTGTTGAGTTTTTAATAGAATTGTAATAAATTGTTTCTATATCGACACGACTTTGCAAATAGTTTTGTTCTTTATAATATTTTTGGAATTTATTTTAATTAATTAGCGAAATATTGACTTAATTTTATTGCATACATTTTTAATAATTTCAGATCAAATTTCATACGTTTAAGTCAAATATTTGGCCTAAAAATAATAAAAATTACGTATTATTGACGTAAATTTTACTACATTTTTAACCACGCATAGGTTAGGGTGGTGATGATTATTGCACCCAGTATAGACCACTTTTTTTTTGAGTCCATCGCTATATGTAAATATAATTTTACTCGGCCGGTTAAATGACGGTCTTCACAACTTCGGCACAGGGGCGGATCTCGAGGGGGGGGGGGTTAAAGAGTTTTCAATAACTAAAATAATTTATTAGAAAACAATGGTTGCATTCAGCACTTGAGCAGACACAAAAAAATAGTGAGCGATCAGTAACTGTGAGTTCAATTCAGCTGAAAGCTTCACTGCTTTTAACAGATACATGTTACATGTACAATTTGTCTTTTCCGAGTGAGTTATAGACCTATTGTTTTAGGGCGAATTGTAAATAGACGAATTTTCTTCAAATCGAAAATGTGTGTCCTTGATATTTTACCCCTCCCAAGTTTTTATCCAGATTCGCCCCTGCTTCAGCATAACGTAGACTTTACCATTATCCAACTCCATACAATTATTGATATTTGACGATAAATTAACCGTTAAGTACTTGGGTTAGGGCTCGAAAATCAAAACCTCTTATATAGAAGAATATTTGACAATAACTGACAATTTTCCGTTATTTTCAGAGTGTCGCTGTAATCCATATGGATCATTGAATCGTTCATGTAACCGCCAGAATGGTCAATGCTACTGTCGATCAAATGTTACCGGCCGATTGTGCGAACGCTGTGTAATTGGACACTGGAATCTTGAGTCGGGTAAAGGATGCAAAAATTGTCAATGTAATTTAATAGGAAGTCATGAAAATGGCTGCGATTCATATACGGGTCAATGTACGTGCAAGCCAGGAGTTGGAGGAGTCGGCTGTGATAAGTGTTTGGATGGTTATTATGGTTTTTCGGCAAACGGTTGTAAAAGTAATTGTGATATTGATATTCGTCGTCAATACATTTATGGATGAGATGCATAAATTTTAAATATATTTTTAGAATGTGAGGTGTGCTCAAATTCAGCATATATTTGCGATGAAGAAACTGGAAGATGTATTTGTCCAACATTAAGCAGAGGAATGGATTGTCAACAATGCTATCCAAATTCTTGGGGATGGGAATACCACAAGGGATGCACGGTTTGTTAATTTAAGCTACACATTGTTTAGCAAGTAAACAGTAACATTGACTTCAGCTCTGTAACTGTGACCATTCCGGTGCGATTGGTCAGACTTGTGATCTCTATTCGGGCGATTGTATATGCCGAGAAGGATACACTGGAAGACGATGTGATCTCTGTGCAGCTGGTTATTATGGATATCCGGATTGTCAACGATGCAACTGTAATCATGGTGGTTCAGTAGCTAGTCCGAATGGAGTAATACTATGCGATGACTTAGGACAATGTCCGTGCAAATCACTTGTGACTGGACTTAAGTGCAATCAATGTCGTCAATCAACGTTTGGATTGGCTGAACGTAATGTGGCCGGGTGTACTCGATGCTTTTGTTTTGGACGATCTCAAGACTGTGTTCAAAGTGATTTTACATGGGGTCAAATTCGATCGTATGGATCAAGAAATTTGAGCGTTGAATATTTTCATTTAGAGTATGAATATGTGGTTGTTATACAAATGGAGGACAGTAGAACGTATCGGGAAGATGCAGAAATTGAAATGATGTTTGGGCTGCATTTGATTCCCAGTTCAACGGGTTAGTTTTACAAGATTTAAATTTCTGTCTGCATTTCTGATGAATTCTCTTCCAAACTCTATAGGTAATGTATCGATTGGAGCTCGAACACCATTCTACATGCCACTATACTTTCAATTGCCACCACAATTTTTCGGAGATCAGGTAAGAAGTTACGGAGGATTCTTGAAGTACACCATAAGAACGGAAGTGTGCGAAAAAAGGCTGGAAAAGCATGTTCTAACAAAATTCCCATTGGTACAGCTTCATGCTCACAACAGTTTAGTTCTAGACTACTATGGAGTAAGTTTATCTTTTTTATTTTACTATTCTATAATAGGAGTTAATGTATAAACTTGTAGCCACAAATTTGTGATACTTCACCAAACATAACATACACGATAGGAATAAATGAAACACATTGGCGATATCACTTCAATGGTCTGAACATAACAAGAGCAATAATGATGACCGCATTGCAAAATGTTAAACGTATTTTTGTCAGAGGAACAACATGGGCGGACTTCACACAGGTCGTGTAGGTACATTTTCAAATTGAATTTATAATTTTAATGCAAAAAAAAAAAGAAAAAAAGAAGAAAAGAAAAAAAAAATAAACAAAAAACATACACACACAATTAATACATGCGTGGGCACTCTGGATTGTACAATTTCAACATGTTTGTAATGTTTTTGCTTACAGAATAAGTAATGTCACATTGGATACGGCAATCTATATATCTGGTTCGAAGAATAACTTGGCTCGTGGCGTTGAAACTTGCCAATGTCCAGAACAGTACAATGGAACATCGTGTCAAAATCCGGCAATGGGCTACTATCGATGGAAGAATACCGAAAGTGAAGAGCAAAAATTGGAGGAATTTGTTGGGCGTGCAATTCCGTGTAATTGCAATGGAAGAAGCGAAATTTGCGATATCGAATCTGGTTATTGTCAGGTAGCTAATATAGTAGAACCGTTTTAATAGATTGTGTACTAGAATATACTGAATTCCATTCCATTTAGATGTGTAGAGATTTTACTGGTGGTCCAAATTGTGATATTTGTGCAGATGGTTACTATGGTGATCCTAACTATACGGGATGTAAGCCATGCCCATGTCCAGAAACAAATCGTAATTTCGCCAAAGGTTGTATAGTTCACAACAGAAAGGTCAGCTGCATATGCAAAATGGGCTATACTGGACCATTGTGTGATAAATGCATGATGGGATTCTTTGGCAGTACCGAAGGACTGACTGGTAAATGTTTGGATTGCGATTGTGATCCAGATGGAATTGTGTCAAATGAATGTGATGAACTAAGCGGACAATGTAATTGTAAACCTGGTATAACAGGACGTAGATGTGATCGATGTGATGAATCAAGGTATATTCTTCAGGATAGACAATGTCGAAGTACGTACTCTTTGTGGCTGTTTTTCGGAAGAATGGGATTATAATGAAATCTGTTTTATTGTAGTTTGTGACAATTGTACTTTGACTTTATTGGATCGAACGGATGATCTTACGGTAATGTTGGGCATTGGTGCACAGCATATAGATCCGAACGGAATTCCTCCGCCATGGTCTAGGGTGTTGGACTTTGAAAATAGAACTATGCTATTGGATTTTGATTTGAGAGATTTTAATATAGCGAAGGCTGCTATTGAAGGCTTTAATGAGGATATTGTTGAGAAGGTATTAAATCCAGAATAAGTTTTATAGATAATAGTTAAATCCCTTTTATAAATTCTTTGGCTCGGTTACATCTTCAAGTTAATTTTTTTTTACCTATTCATATAGTTACAATCAAAAGCAACGAACATCAACAAACGCCACCAGAAACTCCTAATCAAGGCGGACAAACGAAATCATGGTGCTGAAAATCTAAAAAATGAAGTCGTTACCGTACTGAATGAGACACAGCAAATGAACAATAAAATTCAAGCCATTATCGACTCCTTAAACCGTTATGGTACCCACGATCATCACATAAATCTTCCAATGGCCGTGAACGAGGCACAACTTCTATTGCAAAACATAAATACGAAAACAATGCACGAAGAAAATGCTAAAAGTACGTTAAAATGTGCACGGAAATCGTTAAATTTTTGGGCAAACGCTTCCGAAATTCTATCCCAACAAATTTTGGAAGTTGATCAATTAAAATATGATGGATCCAATATTCTACATCGATTAGAAGATGCAAAACATATTACATACAAAACGAATGGTATTCTGAATACAGTGATTGATGGTCATGATATGAATTTGCAAAATTTTAAAATTCTCTCCGATAAGGAACATCAAATTAAAGATCTAAAGAATGAGATTTTTGCCATTTACAACAATTCTATAGTGCCAGGAACTGATGAACTCTTCGAAGAGATTCAAGACAATCATAGCAAATTGGAACAAAATATAAATGATATTAATGAGCTTAAGGACATTGTTAATGATGCGAATAGTGAATGTTCCGATGAACTTAAGAGCATTCAGAATAATTGGCTGCCCGAAGCCAATGATTATTCAGAAGATTTAATGATGCGTGCAAAGGAGTATTCAAGATATTTTCAAAGTACCAAAGATGGGGCAGAGGTTGCATTGTTAGCCAGGTAAAAAGTTCAATTTTATGTTATTTGTAGATAAAAATTACTATTTTTAAAAAATTTTAGTACTGCCCATAGAAATATCACCGACGCTATTAATTCTGCCCGACAATCTGCCAAACAGTCTCTAAAAGCAGCTACTAAAAGTGAAGAAGAACTCTATCCAACATCAGGACATTCTGTTATTGAAAAGGGAATGTTATCATTGAACAAATCAAATGACATTCAAAACGAAGCAATTAAGGAAATTGGAAAGCTTGATGGTAAGCTTTTATATATGTATGTATATGTGCTATTAGCTATTACCCAAATATCTTTAATATGCATCGCAATTTTATGATAAGAGAAATTGCTTTCAACCCCCCCCCCCCCCGCATCATATTTTATTATTATAGCAATAATGCGATGATAATCTTTAAAAGGCGCATTGTAAAATATTTGTTTTTTTTTTTTTTATTTATTTTGAAAAAGAAAAAAAAAGTTTTGCTTCCTTCATTGTTATTTATAAGCCAGTGACATTGCACAGAACTTTAAGGTACACATTGTTATTATATTATATATCCAAAACTATAGAGGTATCCCTCTCAACAACAAATATAGATTAAAAACTTTTTAAACGAAAATTTATTTTCAAATGTCACGCAAATTCCAAAATACAAATAAAAAAAAAAAAAAAAACTAAACTAAACTTTTGCCTAACGCAAATTTATTTACTATGAATTAGTTTTGCAAATTAAACTTATTAAAATTACAAAACAAATTTGAATTCATTATGGGGAAGTCTTTGTCGTCGTTGAAAAGTTAATTAAATGGAAGCTCACATTTCCGTAGGCATATAAAAGCTTTTTATAGTTTCAGGCAGCATTAAAACATCGAAAGCATTAAATGTTATGAATTATGCATAAGTTTAAGGAAAGGAAAATTTCCATATGTACGATGTCGCGTTTTCATTTCTTGATAAATTAAGTAATTTGCGAAAATAAATAACAAAAAAGAAAAAAAAAACAAAAAACAAAAAATGCGAAGAAAATTATTATTACGCAGGAACGCCTCAGAAGGTGGTTGTTTCATTTATTTATGATGAATCAATCAAAATACAATTTTAGTTTAAATGATATCAGACTGGTGTATTTTTATGTTGTCAACTTCAATTAAATTTTATTTCGTACAATAATTTTCGTTTCAGTACTCATTTTCTTATTTCTAAAGACGCCACTGTTCATTAAGGGTTTTTTTATTCCGTATTAAATATTCCATCCTCTATAAAGTATATGAAAAGATAAATTGCCTTCGCTGTACCCTCTCTACAAGTGACCTTCACCTCTTATAGAAATAAATCAAATTAATTACTATCAAATGTCACTTGAGATATCTTGTCCTTCACCTTATTATTTCCGTCTAAGGCTTGAAGTCAATTTATGATTTTTCTTGCCGGTAATTTTTCTGATTGACATAAAAATCTTTGCTGAAGTATATTTAAAAATAGAAGTACATTTACAGATAATCCATTTTTCTTACATTCGAGATTTAAAATATTATTAGAAATATAGAAAATTCTCGCTTTATTTATTCAAATTCCAATTATAGTTATAGATTTCTATAGTTTTTGTTCTAGTTCTAGTAATTATAATTATTTTTTGAAGAAGAAGAGAGAAGAGCCAAGCACTGGAGCGAACTTCCTAAGCTATGTAACACCCCGGCTCGTCTTTGGGTATCACAATGCTTAAATTTAAGGAAAATTAGAAAAAAAACAAATATTTAATT
>JANSTT010018331.1:0-14094 GCA_026745375.1 Platyura marginata
CCTCCCCGGCTTTTCATCACACTCCCCCCACTTTTTCCCACGAAATTCACTTTTAAACCGTCACAGGGGTTTTTTGTGCACCCCAGAGGTTCAAATTATTTTGTAACTATTAAATAGCTTCAAATGGAGGTAAAACACGCCTTAAAAAATTTTTTTTTCTAAAATCGGTGGGGTCTTAAAACACCCCACATGAATGATTATGAATACACAGAGATAAATTACCGAAATTTCGAACTTAGGGGTTTTAATGTCCCGAACACTTTATTTGGTATTGAAAATGGACCAAATAATGTCCCCAACCCTTCGACGCCCTCTCATGTACATTTTTTGTAAACTGGTTTTTTCATGTTTTAACCCACAAAAAAGATATTTCCGGAAATTTGACTTTTTATAATAAACAAATAGAAATTACTAGACATTTAGTATTAATTCAATTAATAAAAATACTTTAAATACCTCGCAGTTGGTTGTAATAAATCCAATCTTGCATCCCAATCGAAAAATATTTTTTCTAATTCGATTACCGATTTAGAGCTCAAGAAATTATTCAAAATTAATTTGGCACTTTCCATTTCCGAAATTAAATGCAATTTCATGACCAGCGGATAATCCTTATTATAGGAGCTTTCATCATTGCCAGCCGCTCTCAATTGTTTCAATACGCTCAACCGGCAACGACTAATCTCTGCGTCAAAATTTGTCACTGTACATTGTCGAAATGCCAACAAACTAACCTCGTCGCCAATACATTTTTCATCGTGTCGTCGAAATGCCTGCAACGCTTGACCATACCGTATTCCCCAAGCGTCACTATCGCGTAATTGAGTGCTGTCCAGAAAATTATCCAATTCCTCAAAGCGACCGAGTCGCCACAGTGGCTCAGCGCATATTTGCAGCAGTGATTCAATGTTTTTGTCGCACATTTGTTTCATTAAACCGTTTGAGACGAGTAATGCGGTTTCCGGTTGATCTAACCCTAAGTAGCATTGGATCATATTTATGACGTCATTTTCGGAAATTTTACCAAGTTGCATCATTTTTTCAAAACAAACCGTTGAATCCTGCAGTCGACCGACAGCATTGTTGAGAAAAACCTGTTCGGACAATGTGAGCTTTTGCTGCTTTAAACTCAGGGCACCAACTAGCGAATCGGCATCAATTAGTTCTGCATAGATTTGTGATAGAAAGAGTAATTCATCTTGAAGTCGTATTTTAGTGTCCTCCTCAATGTACGATTCAATGTACATTAAGGCTCTGGCATATTCGCCGCAAGCAAAATTCACTTTTGCCATAAATTTCTTATCGAAATGTGCTACGAACGTTTGAATTGTTTTGTAGTTGATTTGATCTGTGCAGTTGCTTTTCCACTGTTTCATCCATCCGTCAAGAAAATCAAACTGATTAAAAATGATCTTTGCACATTTGATGCTAATGTCAGTGTGCGGCATTTCGGAGCATGTCTCCTTGTTCGAACTCTCAAAACGATTGAGTACCGCTTCAAAGACACACGTCATTTCCTCGCGTATTCGATTTCGTCCATTAGCGTCGCTTGATTGCAGGGCATGTATCAAAACGTACGGCAGAAATGTCGACAGGATTCCGATATCGTTTCTCATGCTTGATTTGAAAGATTTCAGTAAATGTTTCGTTCCATCATCGTTAATCGATTCGATCATACTTAGTGCCCACGAGAAACCCCATCGTTCGCTAGATATACATCGAGAATTGCCGAAAATCGGATGAATCGAAAGTTTCAAATTGTTCGACATGGCTGTATAGCACGATGTCAATAGAGGCTCAATGGATGGTCGCATTTTTTCCGGAATCGCTTCCCACACATTCAGATTTTTCTTATCTTTCAGATTAACACCGCGCGTCACTAATATTTCCTGTATGGCCAACGAGAAACCATCCACGTGTGTTGTATCCTTTTGAAATTGCAACGCTCGACAGAGTTCGCCCAGTGCCATTATAGCAAACGAATCTGTATGAATGTTTAGAGCGAAACTTTTTTCCAGCGCATAATTTGGCGGCAAATGGCTCGGCTCAATAGCGCCAATTTTTCCCAAACATTTTCCGGATGTTATTTGCAAATTTTCATCGATATGTTTGCAGTCAATCATTAGTATATTTAACAGATCATCGACCAATGGACTCATTGCTTGTTGACCAATAATCAGATCATTTAAGTCTTTGCGATGGCATTCAAATAGTCGCGTCAAATATTTCAGACCATAAATGCGTACGTCGAGATTTTCATGATTGGCATGTTTAAAATACAAACGAAATTTGCTCATAAAATTATTGGCTATTGAATTTAGCGAATATTGCATAACACATTTCTTAACCTCATCCGATGCTTTCGTATCTTCAACGAAAAATAAATCCGAAATATGAATGCTCAGTAAATTTCCATTCGATATAACCAAATACTTGAATATTTCATTAACTTCCTGCGGATGCGTTAACAGCAACGGCTCCAACGACACAAATATTATGCTCACCAACGGTCCCAATGACTGAACATCAACGGTGTACACAAATATTTTCCATACCTTTGCGCAAACATCACGTAACTCCGTTTGTTCGGTCGTTAGTAGAATGGCCGATTTTAGTACGGCCAATATTTTAAAGCCGAATTTTGTAATCAACGATGAACCCATAAATCTCATTACATCGCCCAGACTAAGTAGCGTTTCTTTTTGTAATTCTTTTTCGATATTGTTGACAACCAAAATTTGGCCAAAATGTGATAAAACGCCCAGAAATCGGGTCGCTATAAAATTGGCAATTCTTGAAACGGGAAAATCGCCATTTTCTCCATTCTCCGATTCGCTGAGGAATATTTGAAATGTTTTCATAACAAATTCGGGACTTTTGTGGAAGCAACAAAGGATTTCAGCTACCGTTTCCTATAAATACAAAAATCTTAATTATAATTTTTTTTTGTATACATAAATGGGGTGATCAATTTTAAAAGAACGCCCCAATAGTAAGGAACAGACATATTAGTTTAAGAATGGGATCTACTCCTGAAGGCAGTTAATTTAAATATACACCACACAAGTCAGGGACGGTCATACTCTTTGGTTTTAACAAAAGTCACAAAGTTGGCCAAACCGCCTGCATCTAAACTCTAGAATTCTAGATAGATAGATAGATTGAGATAGGGTTGGATTTTCGATAACGATCTTAGGCTAGAAAAAAGGGCAAATTTGATCATTTGATCGATAATTATTTGTAGTTAACCCATGGTTCGCTCCGTCTCCAGCTATCTAATTACCCAGATGTTTGGATTGTGCCAAAGTAAGATTTTGTGTAGAGATATTGTGAAGAGATTTTGTGAAGAGATTTTGTAAAGTTAGATTTTGTGAAGAGATTTTGAGAAGTTAGATTTTGTGAAGTGATTTTGTAAAGTTAGATTTTGTGAAGTTAGATTTTGTGAAGTCAGATTTTGTGAAGTGATTTTGTGAAGTTAGATTTTGTGAAGGCGGATTTGTGAAGGCGGATTTTGTGAAGTTAGATTTTGTGAAGACGGTTTTTGTGAAGTTAGATTTTGTGAAGAGAGATTTCGTGAAGTGATTTTGTGAAGAGTTTTTGTGATTTTGCAAAGGGAAATTTTGTTAAGTGAGATTTTGTGAAGTTAGATTTTGTGAAGCCTTCCAAACCAATGCAAAAATTAGTTGAATATAAACAACCGGAACGCATGATATAACGAAAAAAAAACAATTAGCGTTCTAACGATAGCGTTGTGTCTAGAGTGTGATCCAATTTCGGTCCATGGTTCTGCAGTGGATTAGAGATTTTGGTAAATTTCTTCATGGAGGTTGATTTCAGAAGATTAACTTATGATTAGAAAGTGGTCTATATTACCTTTGTGTTATATTTAAGATGTCCTTTCAAGGAATTGTTTGTATTTTTGGTTATAAATTTCATACATTCGTCAGCAATTTCCGGTGTTTCATTTAAATGTAGATTTGTGTATATTGACAGAAATGATTTAGTTAGAACACTAGTTAAATCATAATTAATGAGGGTACACACTTCTTCCAATAATTGATGACATATAGGATACTAAAACGATGTAGTTAGTTATATACATACAAACAATACGTATATTAATGGAATGTCAAACCTTAGCACGCCAGGCCAAAATTAATCCGGTAATAATTTGAAAATAATCTCTGATAAAGTCATGTTTGAAAGTTTTGTATCCAAATACAGTGCTTAGCTAAAAAGAAACAAAAAAAAAAAAAAAGAAGGTAAAAGATACAGATGAAGGTCGGAGTTCATATTAATAAAATACTCACAATAAACAAAGATTTTTCCAATCCAACGCCATGCTCCATAAATATGCTTACCGATACCGTTATGATGAGATTAAGAATATTCCGTGTATACCAATTTAGTAGATCATTCGGTGTTATATTATGATAGGAACATATTTCGGTCGCACATAGTGCCGCTTCTCGGGCAACCATTGACCTAACATTTAACATGTAGCCGCACGTTAATTTAAAACAATTGAGCAATGTTTTTTCGGACGTTGCACTGCTTATACCAATGCTTTTTATCAATCTTAAGACACATGATTGCAGCGGTTGATCTTCTATTGATAGACTGTCTTTGAACGATTTCTGTAGTTTGTTCAAACATTTCGCTGTAACTTTGTGCTTTGTTTCATCGTCGGTAATTGTTTTCTAAAAAGAAAAATATTTATTAAAAAAAAAAAAAGTAAAAAAAGAAATCGATGGGAAAAAATCCAATTGGAAAAAAGAATCAAGAATCAAAATAACAAAAAAAGCAATTCCTTTTTTTGTTGGAAGGAGCAATGAACGGAGGCTCAATGGTATAATTTTCTGGTCTCTTTGATGATTGCAAGGATATCCCTCAGGTCAATATTTAGTAATGCACTACTAGGGATCTCCTAGCAGAAGTCATAGGTAGGGTTAATCGAGATTCTCATTTTGGTTAAGAAATTATTAAAGATCGAGTGTTTAGTAATTACATGATGGGAGTCCGTGATGATGGGAGTCCGATTAATAACAGATATAATTACAGCCGTCGGGAAAATGGATAGCTCGAGTCAGCTCATCCGTAGCCTCGTCCACTTCAACACTTTCGTGACCAGTGATCCACATAGGGGTAAATTCATTGAGTAAACAGAGATGGGGTCAGAGCTTTTTTACATTCCCTAAACAAAACCGAATATTTATTCCAATTAGATTTCCCCAAAAGAGATTTGTATAGAATTAATTGAATTTAATTTTATTTTGTTTTCAACTGGTCTTGTAACATTTTATCGCGAGTCCTGCAACGGATACAGTTTATGGCAATATTATCAGGAAGTTAATCCCAAGTTGGTCAGAACAAGGAAAATTCCACTATTAATTTCATGAAGATAACACTGTGAAATATCTATGAATGTTTAAAGATTTGTCTGATTTTACAACATTGAACAATAAAATGGAAGGGAGGGAGAGGAAACAAATTAGGGGCCCGATAAAATTCCACTATAGAATTCTGACTCAACTCAAAAATGGTTTTTATCACAAATGTCTAGTTTTATTTAATTAAATAATGCGGAAAATTCCGACTCGCGGCGGTTTCCATAGTTTCTAGAATTGTTCTGAAAACAGACTGCCAAATACTTTTTCGTCGTAGTCATATCTCCGTTTACAATAATAGGTGCCAATAAAAAAAAAACAAACCAATAATTACCTCAATTGCTTCCAACACAGAACCGATTACACTGGCCACACCAATACGAATCTCCAATTGATTGTCATCAAATAACGTCGTCCATTCCTGTAGATTATTGTCGCTGCACAATTCATGTGGTAAATGATTCGATAGCGTTGGCATACATTGAACCATATTTAATCGAACATATTGATCGGACGATCGAAAAAGTGGAAAATATTTGTCCAAATTCGTCTTGATTGCATTTATGTTGTCATTGTATTTGTTTTGCATAAAAATTCCGGAACGAAATAAAATATCTGCAGACGCCATTTCCGTGCTTTCACTACCGCCAATTGGATTTGTTAGGCATGATTTGCACAGTATTTTTATGTCATATAAATTTCGTTTCCTTATTCGAATCGCTTGCGATTCATCCGATAGTAAGCATATAAGTATGGTTAGCAATTCCGAATCTATTGATTGTTTTAAAACATTTTCCATATCAACATTTTGGCAATGCCTTTCAATATCATCAACCGAATAGATATTATGTGCCAATAAGTTAATTGACAGTTTTGTCATGAATAATAACGAATCCGAACATACATTTGGATAAATATTAGCAGTAAAAATTTCCAGTAGTAGTTTTTTGGTGTCAGATGATAAAAATTTTAAATTTGCATTCGATAATGTGTCGATAATTTTGCCATTTAATTTTTCCCCATCAATACCACCGGAATGTTGATCCACTATTTGTGCAAATGCGGGAAAAATCATTGTAAAATGTTGAAATAAACTTTTCGAGCCATGCATTAGTGTTGATAGAGCTAGTTGGAAAACTTTATTTTCTAAATGATTAGAGAATTGCCGACAATCCGATATGCTTAGTATTTGAATAGATATTTGACAAATACTCAATAAAATATTGGCACTGATGTATTGAGTGGTGTTTATGATTTCGATGAATTGTTCAGTGATAGTTGTTAAGTCTCGAATTTGTGAGACGTAAATGTTTTCCACCATAAAAACCTTGAATATTGAATTGTCTGATTTGCATAGCGAACAATCACTGGTACCGTCTAAATGTTGATTTTGATGCCATAGAATGTAATCGTGTTCAACGTTGATCGCTAGTTCTAGTATGATTTTTAGTAGGATGATTTCATCTAAAATGTTTAAGGAAATTTTATTTTTCTGTACTTAAAGGATGAATTTGAGGTGTTCTGACTTTTAACGATTTTCAGATTCATTTCATTAATTTTCAGATTCATTTCAGTAATTAAAAAAAAAATGTTAGAAACATAAACAAAGCAACGATAGGCCCCAATTTTTTAAAATATTATCCCTTTTCGAAAATTGGAAAATGTTCTTTTTTTATTATGTTTGAACATTTTCTTTTTCGATCAAGACAAAGATCACGATAATTGGTTAAAAGATTTTTCGTTTAAGTAAATTTACAATTTCTTGAGATACGCCCTAAAACTAAGTAAGTAACATCAAATATTCGGAAAGTCTCTAGTACCGAATACTTAATGAATTGAATGTGTATTGCATCGAAAGTCTCAATCAACAAAATTTCACAAAATCAACACTTTTTTTGATCAAATGATCGTAGTATCGAAATTCTCCAGATTTCAAGTCTCATGGATCGAACAGAAAATGAAAAAGGGATTCTCGCTGCTGGGTGATTTCAATAAAAACATTTGACGTTTGGGGATCAAGAAACCGCAAATTCGATGAAAGGATATTTTGTATATTTTCCCCATTTTAAAAGAAAAAAAAATTAAAGGGGAACCCCTATATTGATATGGTTTATTCATGCATCTTCATTTGATCGCCCTAGTCTTCCAAAATATGCCGATGTTCGACAATTTTCGAAAAATATTTATTTGAGCAGAAAATTATCAAATCAAGTTAAAAGATGATTGAGATAGAGCAATCAACTAAAAAAACAAAACTAATACTTACTTGCGAATTCATCTTGAGATTTACAATTTTTCATTCTTCTCATAACTTGCTCAATGCGATCATTAAGAATATTACGTACACAGCAATTACTGTCGTCATTGCATTTAATTTCATTAAGTAGACAAAGTTCAAGTAACATTATTGACTGTGGTACTAAATGAACATTATCTGTAACCAGATCATTTATCTTGCCAATAAATTCGCTGTTCGTTGAATTTTTAAATAAATTTTTCGAAAATGTATAAATTGCAGCCATAAGTTTTGCATAGCCTTGCTGTTCTGTATTTTTAGTATTCTTAAGAATGCTGACACAGATATCTATGGCCATTGTACGTGTTGATTCGGTCAAAACATTATGGGAATCTTCAATAATATTAAAAAACATTGACGAATTTAAATTGAATGTAACTAAATCCTCAACAGTTACTATTTCTCGTTCTAACCATACATGCGATTGTTTTACAATTGCCTGAATTATCTTCAAAATATTTGTCAGTAGAGCATTAAGATCTTCGCTTGTAAAACTGGCCGATTGATATTTCCACAATTTTGTACAAAATCGTACACATAGTAATTTTATTTGCAACGACATTGAATTAAATGCCTTCAATATACATTCGGTACAGTGTTTAGTGAGTTTCTCATTTGTGCTGGCAAATAATGGCAATATGTGGCACATTAATTTTATATTGTTTATGCCGAGATTGTCAAGGCTCTGTAGATTTTTAATTTCGACATCTTTGTATGTGCAATTATTACTTATAATGGCCAAATCAAAATCTTTTACTTTAAACGTTTCTATGGGAATCGAGCAGGTTGATTTTAAATCACAATTAGCTAGGATATTTGTACAGTTGATATACAATTGAATTAATCGTTCAAATAGCCAAGGTTGCTTAAGAAAAGTGGCCGATAGTAATTCCTTTTGAAAACATAAAATATTGATGTTTAATCTTAAAGAAAAGAACCAAAAATTATAAAATTCTATTATAAATATAAAGGAAGAAAATCAAGTACCTACCTCTCAAAATCCCTATTGAGAATAATATATAGAATTTGATTAATTAACCACATATTTATCGCTTCCTGGACAAGTCGATCTTTTGGATTTTTAATAATATGAACATCAAATATTCCAGGATCATCGTACATAAGATTTTTTGTAATCATATCCAGAACATAGGCAAGATCTGTAGTGTTTGCATTGTTACTTTCTATCACTCCTTGTAAACTTTGTATTATTTTACGACGCGAAACATTCACTTTATTTAAATCTTCATCTACTTCCATGTTTTGTTATTGTTTTTTTGATTACTTTCTACTAGGAAAAGTTGGGATCAGCCTTTCCAAAGCAGAACGATTTATTTGGTTAGACCAAAAGTATACAGCCAGTACGAATAGAATCTGTAAATACAATTTAATTTCACAAATTGCAAAAAAATAATATTTTGTTCTTTTGTTCGGCTAAATAAAATACTGTCAAATAAATGTCAATTTTGCGCGCATTTTCTTATAAACCAAATTCTTAATGTACGCAGCCTAGCCCGTAAGTACGTTTAAACCCCACTTTTTATTATTTGATTTCAAAAAACCTTGTGTCTTATAGAAAATGTCCTTTTACGTTTTTTGAAATTTTTAGCTTTCTACTTCCGGTTTCTTTTGCTTGTAGTGATGTACAAATTCGATACTATTGGGATTGGTGGTTACCCGAACTTTTCAGACAAATACCCGATCTTTTTCATTGATATTTTTGTATTTAAAACTATTTTAAAAAAACACGCTCTTTTTTAATTTTAGTAGAAACCACTTGATGCACAAAAATAGTATGACAAATACGATTTTTCAAGTCGAATGAAATTTTCTTTTCCGCTCCGCCTGAAACCGAACGACAATAGGACACAAAAAAATGGGATTTTGCCTCTCAAGCGGACTTTTGTAATGTTTGCAGAAAATGAATTTAATCTGAATGAAAAAATACCAAAACACACCATATCTGGAAAGAGGAAGAGTGTGCACCGAGTTTTATGGTTCTGGTTCGATTTTTCAAAAATGTTTATACTTGAACAACGAATTTTTGATGTGATGAAACTTTTTGTCTCATGAAAACTCTTTTAAAAAATTGTTGTAACGGCTTTTTCTATTAAATTGGGCATGAAGTTTAGTATAAACTCGGAACATTTAGAGAAGGACATATGCATCGAAATAATTAGTATGTTAGAGCGAGAAAAACTTTATTCTTGATTTTATTCTTGTCTAAATAAAATAAATAATTAATTTTCTGAAGTGTATTAATTAAAAATTGCTGAAAATTGTTACCCGTAATCCGTAAATCCGTTATTGGTAACTTGAATACTATTCGTTGTTAGTTATGAGTACTTGGATTCGGTGAAAGTAAATAGTGCACATTACTATTTCCTTGTTCGTTAAAAGGTGAGTTAATTCAAAGTAGGTAAATTAACAAATTTGATTTAATTATCGTATTTAATAATTTAATTTAATACATCTTTCAGTTATTTGATTGTCTACTTCGAATATTTTGGATAATAAGAAAATTCACATTTTATATACAATTTTGCACAATTAGAATTAGTTGTTTGAAAATCGTTAAATACTGCCTTTATAAATTTTCAATTGTAAAATATGAAGTCCAATAATTTTACATATTATTTTCGATCGAGCTGTTTATGAATAAGATTTAATTAACATTCAATCCACTCACCATTTGCCGAGTGTTTTGCTATCATATGACTAGTTGCCCTGCTAAGTTTACAGTCTAGTCTTTAGCTTTAGACTATAGATAGATTATAATAACTTTTTTCTAGAAGTTCGAAGCTTGCCTTGCTACGGGTATAATTAATATACTCAGGGGTCAGGGCCTGTTCTGCCATATGTCATATGTGCAAGGTGTGCAACGCACACGGGCGGCCAAAATAAGGGGTAGCCAAAATCTATTAACTATTTTTATTCTATCGAGTATCTAATACTTTTGTACTAAAAACTTAAATTATATTTCTTAAGTTTTGTAATTTTATCATACCTATTTTGTTAGTTTGAAGATTGTTTTTGAAAACCTATAGGTAGTTGTATATGTAGTTCGCCACTGAATTATCTGATACTTTTTACTTGAAAACAAAAAGATTTATTTTTTTATTTTTAAATTTTATTTTATTTTACATTTCCTATTATAACAATGGTTACTTTACATTATTATTTTGTTACTGTTTTTTTTCTTCCATTTAATCTGTCTTAATATATTTTTATTTTGTGCTGATTGCAGCGCTCGTATAACAAACAAATAAATCCACAATGAACTCATATAGTATTTTATTTATTATTTATTATTTATGTATGTATTTAAAGTTAAGTATATATTTATTTTGTGAAACAGTTAGTTTGTTTATGTTTTGCATTACGAACAAAATTCTCACAAAGAAAAAATGTTCTTGATTTTTCTTTTTAGAGCTCTGTCGTTTTAATTTTTTTTGTTGTATGTATATAGAACATGTAAAAATCTTACGATTGCAAATCACCTAAAGTTTCATTTATTTTATTTTTTTTTTAGTTTTGGTTTCTATAAAAGCTTTTGTACAAATATTTTTTATTTTCCTCTAGAATCCAGTTATTGTAATAGCGTATTCTTTATAAACAAGATTTTTTTCTTCTATTGAATATTTTTAAGTTATTTCTATTTTTTGTGTATTATTATTATTATTATTTTTTAAATAATGATGACGTTATATTATGCATATATTAATTTCTTGAAAAAAAAATAATAATAAATAAAGCAAATAAAGTGGTTAAATTCTATGATATGATACAAGCATTAATTGCTCTTAGATATGCATGAAGGAAATATTTGTTTTATATTTATCTCATCCCTTATAAAAGAATTTTTATTAAATTTTCTATTTTCATGCTGTCTCTTTGGAAAATCGGCTGAAATTTACAAAGATCTAACGCGGCACAAACACCCCTGCAAATTCCTGTTCGTTTATTATCAAAAAGAGTTTCGCGGAAAAATTGTTCAAGGGTGGCTGACTATGCTACGGATTGTATTGATTTTTTGTGCGTTTTTTGATTGATATTTGTGTAATATTTATGTCAGACCGACTATTCCGGATGCAATTGAAAATTCCCTATTCGAAACGACAACAATCATAAATGGTGCGCTTCGACTTGATTTGGATTTTTACAAAATCAACGCAAAAGACATTCAAATAAAGTTACACGGTTTTTGTGTGCGTTGGTGTTGTGGTCTTTAAATGCGGGCACACAAAAGTGGTTTATTTACTAGATAAGAATTCAGTGTGCGACAAATGTTGACTTTTAGGTATACCATCATATTACAGGATTGTCTTTCACTATTACAGGGTGTAAGTGAATACTCGAAACTATGAAGTTGGCATAATCAAATCAAGTCAAGTATACAGATAGCTTCAAATGAAGTAAAAAACTTCGAAAGCGTTGTCAATTCTGGCGAGAGTTATTTTTAGTGATTTAATAAATTTAAATAGAATTTTATTTTTGGAAATATTTAAAATAAATTAAATGTTGATTAATATAAAAAAAAAATCAAAATTTTTAAATAGACAAAAATCTAAATAAACTAAATTTAATATCTTCGTCAATTGCCTGCTAGACGTGTTAAATTATATTATTAGGTTTCAATAAAAATAGGTATCTAGCAAAAGTAAGACATTTAATTCGTTCGCAATGCTTTTTTTTTGGTACGATTTTATTTCAGAAATTTAAAATAACCAAATTAAACTATTTCTAAGCGCTTTAACTAATGTTAATAATCAACACAATAATCACTACCATTATTATTTAATTCGATATTTATTTTTAAGATAAATATTGTAGTTGATATTGTTGAATTTTTTGGCGTAAGTTTTTTTTTTAAACTAAAAAAATTAGTATTTAAACTTTCGATATTTTAACAATTCATATTCATAATATCACTTAAATTTATTTTTAAAATTATTTCAACTATCGAATAGTAACATAATTAAAATTTAATTTGCAAATATTAACTATACAACTAACTATATAAATATAATATTATGTAAATCTAATGGCGCCTAAATGTATTAAAAAGCGTTTTTTTTAATAATACTAGAAAGTCATTCTTATATAATCTACAATTATAGGATGAGATTAACAATCGCATTATTGATTGTAAAAACAAATCGAATTTATGTATGTATGTATATAATTCGCATACATTTACATAGTTTTTAAAAATTCTTTCCCAAATTAATGACTGACACATACTTATATGGACCAACTACCAAAATGTCATCTACACATTGCACTATTTTTTGTAATATATATTTATTTATTTATTTATTTTGTTTGTTCATTAGGCACGACCGTTTCTTATCGATTTAAGTGATTTAATTAAAAATAATAAGTTTCATGTTCATCAATGCTTTTTTTCAGTGTTATTTTATATTTATATTAATAATACAAAATGTTTGTTCTTAGACAGTTTAACTTAGAATACAATTCCATTTGTGCTATGCATTTTTTTAATTATTTTTAATGTATAAAAATAAAAGATCTTGAAGTTGTTATGTCTCTCTATAAGTGTTGATCCAAAATTTTGAATAATTAATTATTTATTTATTTAAAACAAAAAAAACAAATTTTATTTAAAATATATTCGGTGATATTAATTATAAATCTTCACTAAAAAAATAGTTACCGGAAAAAAATTTCTAAAAATTATTTCTGTTAAGGTACTAGAGACTTTTGTAACCCCCCTTAATACCGTGATCAAGATTTCGGCTAAACGACTGAAGCTAGAAAGCTGAAATTTTGACAGTTTATCTTATAGTCCTAGAGTAAGATCCAAATCGGATAAAATATAGTCAGACCAAATCGGATAAAATATAGTCAGACCAAATCGGATAAAATATAGGGGAGGCTGTAGTACAGTGTGAACCTAATTTTTATAATTTTTTCGATAGATAGTCGAAATGTAGAAAAAATGAATATGACAACAATTATAGAGAATGAAAGAATGAAGATTTCATTCATAGACTAAAAAATTCGACGACCTACCGTTATGGCGCTGCAATTAATTTTATGCAATTTGTAGAGTTTTTAATCATTTACTCGAAATTTATACGGATTAGAGAAAAATGAACGTAACAACAATTAAAGAGATTAAAAAATGAAGATTTCATTGATAGATCGAAAAGTTCCCCGACCTACCGTTATGGCGCTGTAATCAACTTTATGTCTTTTCTAGAGTTTTTAATCATTTGTATTTAATTTGCTCAGTATTATTTGTTGCACTGCACATATACAAAATAGACACAGACAAAATCATAAAATAAACAACATGCAGGAGTAACGACGCGTGAAAATTTGTGATAGGGATTCAAAAGTAAAATATGAGTAGGTTATCCATTAACCCACACAAAATACAAATAC
>JANSTT010018332.1:0-14091 GCA_026745375.1 Platyura marginata
TTGTAAATAATAAACAAGTACTCATACGGGTATATTATAATCGGCGTAGCCAATTTTTACTTCTTTACTGGTTTTAACATGAAATTAATTGCGAAACAAATTTTGTCGAATAATTTTTCAGGTTATTAACAAAAATTTATTAAAATAAAAAAGGCTGCATTCATTAATGAATATTTTAATACTAGGTATGTAAGTATTAATATTATAAAAATCCAAATTTCCCCTTCATCATTGGAACCGGACAAATCAATTTTCTTTGCCAAAATATTATTAACCAAAAATTAATCAATTTTACAATGACAACATTTTTAACTGTGTAGATAGAAAAATAGAAAATCATTATACAAACGGAAATCAACAAGTTAAGTGTATAGTTAGATACATACATATTTTGTATAGCCTTTGTTAAAAGTAAATAAAAATATATGGTGCATAAAGCAAAATATTGCAGGTCTTGGAAAAATGCTGGCAAATAAGTTTTTTTTTTACACATAAATCCCTACACAAAGTTAATGCAATCAAACTGCCAGTCTATTCTAAAATTGAAATTGCAAAAAATTGTTATTCCACCAAACAAACTATTCAAGAAAACTATAAACCTCTTTTATATTAGTATTCCAAAGAAAAATCTCATGATATATAAATCATGAGGAGAAAAAGCACATCAAAAAACTTTATTTGTCATCATAAAAATTATAAATTCATTTTGATAAATAATTGGAGAGAACATTTTAAATGCTTGTCCGTAATTCAAATATTGAACTTTTATCTCCACTATGAATTGGATTTTTCGAAGAAATTTGAATTCTTAAATAGCTATTTGCATTTTTCACAAGACGCTAAGTGCCATCAAGAAAGTTACAGGTCGCTCAAAAAATTAAAGTTTAAACTCAAATTTAGGACTGATTTTTTAATTAGAAAACTTTTCGCTTTACGAAGAGATAATTTAATCCACAAAAAAAAAAACCCTTTTTAAAAATGATTATATCCCAACAGGATAATGTTTTTAGGACATCTACCTAAATAATGTACATTAAAATGGTTAGAAATTATTTGGTACATAGAATGCTCTTGTTTAAAAAAAATCCATCACTCAATCGAATGGAAATTATGTGGGATGGATGTTGAGTGTTTTCGCAGAGATTTGAATTTATCGATTATCAAAACAATTTCCTGTCAATACTTCGTTATATCACAGTTTATTACATCAATCTTCATTCAACCTTAATGGCCTGTAAGTCCGATGAATTATTGCCTTTATATACATATATACATATATATATATTATTATAAAGCATTTCAATAATAACAATAATCGATTTATTGCCGATGACTGACTACACCTACTTATGTTGATTTTTAAATTTTAGATAATCGAAAATACTTGATGCTTCATCATATAGTCAATATTGTTCTCAAAAATTAATAATAAGAGTCCCTTTTCTAATTTAATTTTCATTATTACTTAATTTTAAATTGTCATATAGTCTATTCTATATGTAGGTACCTACAATGATATATTAAAAAGTTTGCTAGACTCTTAAAATAGGCTTTTTGTTCTTCTTTTTGAGAACAAACAGAAAATAATGGAGGAATAGATTTATTTTTAATTAAATCTTACTCAAAATTCAACAGCAAAAATATTGTTGCTACTCACCCGAAAAAATAACTTTAGTTAGAGATTTCAAGTCTTAAATATACGTGATATTCCACATTTTTTGAAGTCTAGTTGTATATTTTGTTGATTTTTTTGATTTAATTTTATTATAGAAAAAAAATTGATTGAAAATGAAATTTTGGATCAATTATGTGCTTTTGTTCTAATTTAGTTACTAAAGGTCAACAGAACTTTCAGTACTCAATTGTATAGGAAAAATAAAAATCCACCAGTCGCCTATATTTTATTTATTTAACTCAAATCAAAGGATGATTGATGGCCGATATAAATTTTTGCGATTTGTCGCCCCCAAAACCTCTACAAATTAATCAAATTAAAAAATTACAAATAGAAATATTTTTCAATAGACATTTACTAAAATTAAATTACTGAGACTCTGTTACATACTTACTACTAATTTAATGTCTGATGGCATAGCATATGCTGTATACACAAAAAGGGTACTATTACCGTACCTACTTAAACCGAACTGAGCAAAGCCACTTCAACTATATTCATACAAATTGTTGAGAGTCTCATTATACAATAATTTCTAAACACGAATTTTACTTCTTATGTTGCTATACCTACATACATTATTACATTATATACATACATACAAACTTATAACAATTTTGTATGTTCTTCATGTATATTGTATACATATAGTACAAGATCATATTGAAATAGTTAGTTAAACTTTTCTTTTGACAATATTATAATTTGCAAAAGTTTTCCAACATTTTCTCATTAATTTTCTAGCGATATGCATAAAGCTCTATGCAACGGACGTCCTGGATTATGTGATGCAATGAAGCCAACCAAAGGAGCAGATTTACTAAAATATTTGCGTAAAGTCAACTTTACAGGTAAACGAACATTTTAAACAATTAAATTTCACCCGAAAATAAAAATGAACAAATATTTAAATTAAGGACTTAGCGGTGATCGTTTCCATTTTGATATGAACGGAGATGGTCCGGCCAGATATAATATAATTCATTTTAAACAGGACTTTCTTGGTAAATACCGTTGGGTAAAGGTTGGCGAATATTACGAAGGTGAATTACGACTAAATATGTCAGGTAATTAAAATATCATATTTACACCGTTGAAACTGAATACCCGATAACTAATATGTTTTTATCATTATTCATTAAATCCTTTTGCGGCATTGAGATCCTTACATTTACATATATGTATGAATATGGTAATTTTCTCTGTTTTATATGGTTTCTATTCTGATTGTAGAAGTGCAATTCAAATTCAATCATCCAAAGCCACCTGAGTCCGTTTGTAGTTTACCATGCGAAAGGGGTCAGGCGAAAAAGTACGTGGAAGGAGAAAGCTGTTGTTGGCACTGCTTTAACTGTTCTATGTATCAGGTAAATTGTATTTTTTTTTTATTTTTTTTTTCCCTGAATTTCGCGAAAATTATTATACACAAACGGAAATAAATAGGAAATATGATTGTCGACTGGAAAGTTGCTTCAGAAATGAATTTGTATTTTAATCGTATAATTTTTATGAAAAATTTCTTCTTGGAAAACAATTTTTAATTTACCCTAAATTTTTTATATTTATGTAAACAGAACTCACCCACCTACGTATGTATTTGCATAACTATTTAATTCAGAAAATTTTAAATTGCATTTTATGCAAAAAATAAATTTTAATTAAATATTTGATGCAAGGTTTGCTTTAACCATTTTTTCCACAATGGAATTTTCCGATTTAAACAGCAGAGTTTAATATTTAATCTAAACAAATTTGAAGTGCTGATTTTCCGAATAAAAATTATTATTTACGGTGATTTTTTTTTTTGCCTATACTTTAACGAAATTATCTAGGATAAACTTTCTGGTTTAACCTATAACCTAGGTATATGTGATTGGTAGGATGAGGTTTCGATGTACGGCTGGTTAGTAGCCATTTCATTTTTAAATCAACAGGTTTGTAGAATGTTATAGGGTGAACCGGTATACTGATGTCTATACAAATTTAGATTTTTTTTTTTAATGTTTAAAAGTACATTTAATACATAGGTCGCCAAATGCCACTCAATTTACTCAAAACCACTCGCAGACATATTGTTTTTCATATAAACATCTATTTTTCGTAATACGAATACGCAATAAAGGAAGAATAGAAACAATTTTATTTTGTTGGTTCTAAGCCGAAATTAATTGTGGAGGCAATACACAAATCAATAAATAATATGTTTCTGTTTTTTTTTTACTCAGACGCCATATTGGTTTGAAGACCTCTGATTTAATACATATATAGCAAAATTCCAAATTTTGTCACAGATTAGGTGATCTGATGATTAACGGTGGCACAGATCGTACTTTTAACATTAAAAAAAACTAATTTTGGATAGACCGACAAATTCGATAATTATTTAACATTTTTTAATTTAAAAAAAAATTAAAGACCCTGACAAACAAAAAACAACTCTTTAATTAAGTCTTTAATTAAAATTTAGATAAGCTCCTAGTACTTCTACACATAATTAATGTGAAGAACGATAAAATCATTATGAAATATCAACAAAAATATTTTAACATTAAAATAAGTGCAAACATACTTTTGCAAAAATTATGACCAAAATATTTTCTTTTTATTATGAAAAAATTATAGCAACAACAACAACTTGTGCACAGAATATGATCATATACTTAATACCTCAGAAAAGATGAAAATTTAATTTATTTTCACGAGTTTTATGTAAACACATTACTTATGGGCATTTTCTATCTGCGACAGAAGAAGATTATCTTATAATTAAAAATCTAATATTTAAACGACTTATGTACATTCATTTATAACATCCGGGGCCCTGTTTCTTTTATATGTCAATTTTATTGCAGTTTACTTTATGGCATTCACTTTATATCAAATGTTCAATTTTCTTTGCAGATACGAGACGCCGGAGACGAAACACAATGTACTACATGTCCCGAGGGTACAATACCAGATCAAATGAAAGAGTATTGCCAGAATATTCCTGAACAGTTTTTACGACCAGAATCTGGATGGGCCATTGGTGCTATGGCATTTAGTTCTACCGGAATGTTAATAACATTATTTGTTGTTGGTGTTTTTCTACGGTAAATAATAATACTTTGAGATCCTATCAAAATAATATTTAAATTTTTAAAATCCAATTATATTTTTTACAGTCACAATGAGACACCGGTGGTAAGAGCTTCTGGGCGAGAATTAAGCTACGTGCTGTTGGCGGGTATATTAATGTGCTATTCTGTAACGTTCGCTTTAGTTTTACGACCTACAAATGTGGCATGTGGTATACAAAGGTGAGTTAATGGAATTGGTCGATTAATTGTATTACCTATATAAAATAGCACTGAATTATCAAAATTAATATTTATGGCTTCTATAGCTACCGAACTGGCTGGTTGATTTTTACCTTGAAAGCCATAATTTTGATTAATATTACTTTATAAATGTATTTGTATAGGTTTCAGCATACCGACAATTTGTAATAAAATAGACATTCTCTAGAATTATTTGAGGTTAAATTCCCAAAAAAGAAAAAAATCCTTGTTGAATATATCGCACTATAAAATTATTTTGAAAATAGATCACAGAAAATTTACATTGATAGTGATTAAAGATTCAATTGCTAACACAAAGGGTAAGAAATGGTATGGCACACATATACATCTACATCCCACAATTCTAAAATTCTACAATCCTTATATTGCCATCCTATCAACATTTTAGGAGCTGACGTCAGTAAATATTTTATAATATAATAGGTATATAATATGGTATTTTACTTGGCGCTATCTATAGCTTCACACCACAAATTATACTTTAATCCTGAAATTTATTGTCTCATCAATTTCGAAAATTTAAATGAAATTTACCTCAGCTGTAAAGTATTTGTCTGTATTATTAATCTGTTCAATAACGAAGACTTTATTTTCTTAGCTCTATAAAATAACAATGAAAATGCCTGATGAATTTGAACTTTATCTTATTACTATAAGAACTAGGTTAATCCAATTATAATCTCTCTCTGTCTCTCTTATATTAATAATATAATCGCGTCTTTGACGGAATTCCACTTTGTTGAATGAATTTGATCAAAGGTAGACAACATCTAGTTTTGTATAGTTACATATAAGGATAAAGAAGCTAAATTCTATCAACACGATCGCTTCAACATATATTTTGTGTTGGTACATACATATATGTAGGTACATTATGTACATATGTACCTATCTAGTTTACTTTAATGTAGGTAACTCTTTGCACTATACACATAATACATTTTTCATCATATTAATTCAATATATTAAGCGGAAGGAAAAAAATTTCCAAAGAAAAATAAACAAAAAACAAACTTCAAAGATCATTTTTCGTTTGCAGATTTGGTGCAGGATTCTGTTTTACCGTTGTGTATGCGGCATTGTTGACGAAAACAAATCGGATCGCTCGAATATTCAAACATGGAAAACAGTCAGCAAAGAGGCCTTCATTCATTAGTCCCAGATCCCAATTAGTAATATGTAGTGGGTTGCTATCTGTACAGGTAATAATTATAAAAAAAATTTGAATAATTGCTCTCCTGTTATACTAATTCATATATTAATTAAAAAAAAGCTCATCATAAATGGTGTATGGATGATTATTTCACCAGCGGTAGCTATGCATCATTATCCAACGCGTGATGATAATTTACTCATTTGTGATTCATATATTGATGCATCCTATATGATAGCGTTTTTCTATCCAATTGTCCTTATTGTAGTATGTACCGTTTACGCTGTTCTAACTAGGAAAATACCAGAAGCTTTTAATGAATCAAAACATATAGGTAAGCAAAAAACATATTATTTACTTTAGAGTGTAACGTAGAGTGATTTTATTAATAATTTTTGAGCACTTTAAATTCTGTCATGGAAAATAGTGAATTTTCATTTCAACTACTTTCAATATACTTAGATCCTTCATACTTATATGTATAATATCGAATATACTTACTTCCTATAAAAAATTCTATTCCATAAACGCCGTGTGAGCAATTTAATAATTTCAGTAGAACAGAGAAGGCTTCGATATAGAGCAGTACATTTTCAAGTACAGCCTGTTCGTTTATGCACCGATTTGTGTCAGACAATTTTCAAAATTAAGATGATTTCTTTAATATAAATTTTCTTTTCAAAATCTTATAAATTTTTTAATTTATTAGAAAAGGTCGAATGTGTTCCTTCCTATTAATTTATCACCAGTGTAGTTTTTTTGTTATTTTCTTATATACAAGTCAAGTGAGAAACTTCAACTTTACCTACATATACTCAATATTTCCAATTTTTCAACCTAATCAACAACAAAAAAGACTATTCAAAATGTTGTTGTTTTCGCTCCACTCTAATGTGTTTATGTTTTATATACATATATACTACAAAAAGCTTTTCTTTGACTTCAAAGTCAATAATAATATTGTTCTGATAATGTACAAGATAATGATTGTGGTATGGGCGCCACTAATTTGTTTGATTAAATTTTGCAGGTTTCACTATGTACACCACATGTGTAATTTGGTTGGCATTCGTACCGCTATACTTTGGAACTGCTAATCATGTACCGTTACGCATAACATCGATGTCGGTAACAATCAGTCTATCTGCCAGCGTTACGTTAGCTTGTTTATTTTCGCCTAAGGTATGTAAATAAGCGTTTTACAAAAGGGAAGAAGTAATTCTCTTTGAAAGTGTTTACTCAAACAATTTTTCAAATCCTTATCAACTTAAGTGACAAACATTTTTTTTTTCTTTTGAAATTTAAATAAAGTCAAGTCTGTATATATATATATATGGATATATATATATATATATATATATATATATCCCTTAAACATTGGCTTTAGTCTAGAATATTTCAAGTGGTAGATATATTGAAAATGTGTATAAAGATACAGGTAATTTTGTATAGACATCAGACAAGGAATATTTTATATAGAACAAGAGTGATCTTATTAAAACGATTTTCACACACAACTGTCTAGGAACTACGTGGCTGAATTTATTGACTAAATTATTCTAATATGATTATAAAACAAGCGCAAGTATTTAGGTAATTACTTAAAAAAAAATTTCTTTCATTTTTTAGAAAAATTAATTTTAAACGAAAAAAAATATCCCGAGGGATAATATTCTTAACCTTTCTGTGGAAGACATTCTCTAAAGAAAACTTTATAAATTTTTTTTCTAACACATTCATACGCCTAATACAGGTATTTATATACATGAGATAATGAATACATAACAAATCCACCTACGGTAAATTTTAATTATGAAGCTTTCATCCAGATATTCACGTAGTAAGTAACACTCAACGTCAACATATCCCTTTCATAATTTATAATTTTTTTTCTATTTCAAATTCCACAGACTTTCCGTAGCTTAATTTCTCAGATATTTCCAAAAAAAATTTCTTAACATGTCCACATATTTTCTCAGACAATTTTCAGTTTCCATGGATTACTTTCTCATATACACCCATCCCTCGATTTGCACAGTAGATACGTTCCACGATCCGTGTAAATCGAAACCGTGTAAAACGGGACACAACATTCGCACTCATTTAATATAAAATAAAAGAAATAAAAGATTTTTTTTTTAATTTACAAACCGTGTAAAAGCGAAACCGAAAAAATCGAGGAACAGGTGTATATATCGACAGATATTTTCCCGGCTTCACCCTTGACATTTTCTTGCGTATAATTGCTCCTTTTTTTGTGAATTTCGATTTTACTTATGTTTCATACATGTTTCTGCTAAATTTGTTTTAAAGATTTTTACATCTGAGATGTAATTGTTCAATGGGACTTCACCCATGACACTTTAATATTCTTAACTTTTTTTTTTCCTTTCCTGTATTTTTATTCAATTGCCCTGACATCTACTTAAAATATCTCTTTACTTATATTTGCATGTTTTTAAATGGAATATTATTTGTCCAGCCAACCAAAAGCATATCAAAGTCACGTCTAGATTTTACTATATAATTATAAAACATCACCTACAATAATTATTTAATACACAAAATATACCTATAATTAGTTGCTATATAATTATCCAAATTTAGGCATTCCGCATTTCTGCATGGTTTGCGGTGGTAATGTATTTTAGAGAGCATATCAGTTATTTAATTCCATATTACATAAATCTGTAGCGTTTACCCGATCCATTGATTTTAATTTCATTTTGTTCGCTTCTATAACGAAATTTATAGCAACTGCATTGAAAAAGACAGCGCTAATTCCTTTCATTTTCAACATAACAGTTTATATCCATATAGGATCATTAATCCATAAGCTATAATTTCAATTATAATATATTGGATGTTGGTATACATCTGGGGTAAATCTGTTGAAAATTCTTTATTAGTGAAGACAATATCGATCCTAATGTTAAAAGAAAAACTTCTTAAGATGGACAATTAATTCGAATAATTAAATGAATTAATCCAAACTCTTATTTAATGACGATTGAAACTGCAGTCACGTAATAAATTGTGGACAAACTGTGAAGAGTTCTTTCGTAAAACAGACCCCAAAGAAAAGATAAAAACAAAATCTGAATTAATTTGTACTCCTTGTCGAATATAGAAAACATGGAACAATTACAAAGTTTCTATACGGGTTGGTTTGTACATTTTTTTTTTATTAGTCCTTGTTGTAAGTTGGGATAAAGAACATGATTTGGTGTGGTATTTTGTTTTATATAACGACGATAAAATAAATCGATCTAATGCCAAACCATAACTTAGGCTTATCCACAGAAAAAAAAACCATTAATTTAAAATTATATTAAATTCCAGTACAAAAATACCTACATTATGTACATATGTATGTATGTAGACATTATGTAGTAGGGTGGAACAATTACCTGTAACTTGATTTGAAGTTTTGATTTTTTTGACATTTTTATTCATCATCAGGGCGTTTTTCGTTCCACGAGGGAGCCTTGGTCAACAGCAAAAACCCACCGTCGCATTCTTTTCGTTGTGAAATCTTCCGTCCAACGTTTTGCTGGGTTGTACTCTTTTGTGGGCACCTTGGGAACTCTACCCTAGTGCTTTGCGTGTAATATCATCTCACGGTTTTCGAAGTTTAAGTTCAATCCAGTTCCACTTTCTTTAACGAATCTGATTATTAATCTTCTCCATATTTTTTATTTTCCATAGTTCATCATTTCTAACCCTATCTAACTCACACCTATTACACACCATAAGCACCTGTTAACGAAGACCTGGAGTTTTGATGTTATGGTGCTTGTTACTTTCACAGCCAAATAGTAGAATCGACATCGATTTTAATACTGGAAATTGATAGTCAATCGGCCCACCCTATTTTATAATAATACGGAATGTTGATACATTACTTGAAAGAAACACATGAGCCATTTAACATTAATCTCGATTACTATTAAGAGTTATTGAACACCATTAAAACATTCGCCTTGCATAGCTATTTAGTTGAGAAAATAAATAAGTGGCTGTCAATACTCAATATTATTGTGAATGTCAAATATATAGACGAAAGTAGATGGTATAGGATGAACGGTTAAATCTTGTCGTAAATTTTAAAAAAATACGCATCATATAAGATACACAAGATATACAAATAAAGAAACGATGGCTTTTAAAAGAATTGCCCATTAAAAAGAAAAACTACCCTTATGTACCAACAAACTAAAGCTATGTTGTCCACTTTAACAAGCATTTACAATCAACACTTATCTCTACCCTTATTTGTCTTTGGAAAATAGAAAATACTTAAATGAAATCGTAAAAGCGTTCAGAGCTTTATATTATTAGGTTTTTCCTGCCTGGAAATTCCTAAAATGCCAGGTATCTGTTTCTTGTATACACGCACATTGGTCGATATTGTGATTATCTTTCGCATTTTCTTCAAATAAAATGGTATATGTGACAAGTGACTGTTCCGGAGGTGGAGATGGTGATATAGCAACACTTTTATTACTTACGACTTAAGAGTTTTTATATAGATACTCCCAAATGTCAGGTGTTTTTTTTTTTTTTTGAATTTCTGAAATATCTCTATATATAAAAGGAAACGAATTTGTTTTATTTATTACCTGAGATTACATTCAAACATTCTAATCTAACTGGAAAGAATCGTCTGATGTCTATATGCTTTTTATTTAAAAAGGAAAATCGTGTAAACATCACAAAAAGTAAAATATCCAAAGTATGTATGTATGAGTTCGATGAGCAAAATAGATAGATTAAAAGTATCTGACGTATGGCTTCATTAAACATTTTTACATAAGTATATACCTATAGAGAAGGAGTTGATTAAGAAATAATTTTAAAAGTTATTAAAATATTAAAATTTGTCCATTTTCGTTTATTTTGAATATTTTTTTAATAGACCAAAAATTTTTCACATCATTTATATAACTTTTAGTCATTTATTTTAATTTGCTAATTTATTTGTTGGAGTTGAGAAAAAAATGGATAAGCAAAAAGTCATATTTAGATAATCAAAAAATAAAGTATACCAAAATATTCCAAGCCGTAATCCATAATTAGATTAGATTTAGGAGAGGTTGGTCCATACAGTCCCAAAGCACCGCGATTCATAATAAAACAAAATGAACAACTGTTTCAATTGACCCCACAATTGACACATTTAAAAGCCATAATACAACCTCAAGCATTATTTTTATATTATACAATTTACCCCGCTTTCTCCTATATATACTTATATTTATGTAGAATCGTAAAATGAGACATTAGACTTAAGGGTTTCGATGAAAACCCTGTCTGCATTAATTTTCTTCTTTTTTTTTGTAGGCTTGTGTGGGCGGACTACAAATTAGAGACTGATTGTCTGCTTTCATTGAGTTTGCATTGATTTTCCATAATAGCTACACAAAAACATGATTTAGGTTTAGGTGAACTGAATATTTGTTATACATCCGTTGGTTTTTTCCAATATTTGATTCTTATAATTGCCTGAGTAAGTAGTCTATTCGATAAATCAGTCTAGTCCGAATTGAGTTTTGTTCTATACTCATGGGCTCATATTAATCAAAATACAACCTCTAAGTATAAACAAAGGACTAAAAATAATAAATTTGACCTGAATAGTACAAAAATATCGCCTTGAGGTAAAAAATTTCCAAAGTTTGTTACAAAACAATAGGAATTGTTTTTAAGAAGAGCTGTCGTATTTTGAATACAATGCACACATTATTCTATGACATTTGATATATTCAGTGAAATTTCTCAAGAGAAATACAGTAAAAAAAATTTCTTCACTTCCGGCTGTTTTCTTCCAACGTTGATTTAAAAGTTTTTTCACTCTAATCACATCCTCTTTATTGTTTATGAATAAGACTTCTTCGTAAAACTATTTTATTATTCTATATAAAGACATACTTTAGAGTTTCTTTTTATTCATTCACAGTTGTACATTATACTGATTCGCCCAGAGCGAAATGTTCGGCAGAGTATGATGCCAGTACGATACAGTGCCATGAATAAACCGACTGGAACTGGACCATCGTCTATGATGGCAGCAATAATGGTAACAGCGGCCACATGTAATCAAAATGAAAAAATTGAAAAGCATGTCGCACCACCTGTTTCAACGAATAATTCATCAAAGCTCACAGGTAATTGTTATTCTTGTTCTGTAAAAATAATACGGCTATATTTAGGTAATTATAATTAATTTAATAATAAAACGTCCCACGACTTTTGAGTACCCCATAATTATTATAAAAATTGGACTCCCAGAAACAATCCAATAAAACCTTTAATAAATTGGAGCAAACTTGGTTTTCGGCAATTAGTTTTCTTTTATTTCTCCTCTGTTTCTTTATATTTGTTTAGGATTGGTTTTAGTTTATAACTTCAACAAATATACAGCACAGATGTTTATAAATATCAAAGAGTTTTGGCCTAAGTAAAATCATTCATCTATGTGCAAAAGGTTTTGTGGGTATATTCTGTATATAGACAAAATATACATACATTATAGTAGATATATGTATGTATGTATGTATGTATGTATGTAACTACATTTACATTGTACAATACATCCTCAACTCTATAAATAATAGAGACGGAAAGTTTTGACCAAAAGATTACATATATGAAGAATGAAGTTTTTGAGCAAAGTTGACATTTAACCTTAAATCTACCGCAATTGAAAAGCTTTTGGAATAAGTCTCTATAAGTAGAGATGATTATGTAGATGAAACCAAGGAAATACTGAATGTATTTCTTTGAATATAATTAGGTCAATGTTATTTGTGCCAAAAGATAAGGTTTACCAATTATTGTATATAAAAATTAATTAAATTTATGGATAATTTCCTAATATTATGTGCAGTATATAAAAATCAACATTAGGTACTAACTACATTTATAAAACGAATTATGTCCTTTTTTATCTTTTAAGAAATTTGAATTGCCAAATGATACTAGAATTGTATTAATTAGTTGCCAAAGGTCCAGAAACATGGGAACGTAAAGGAAAAATGTTCCTTGAGGGTTTCATGTTTTTCGATTTTTTATGGAAAGAAATTTCGTTGTGTAACCAAATTTGTTAACCGAAAATATTCTCATTGGCACGATGATCGACGAACTTATTTGAGAGTAGTTAACAAAACGCAATCACTGTCTTAACACATTTTTTCGCAAACCACTTGTTTGAATAAGAACGTCGACGAAGTTATTCGAATGATATGTTTTTTAAGAAAGCAAATATTTGTATGGTTTTAGTGAAGTTTTAAAAATAAAAAATATTTATCTCAATAAATTTCTTAAATAATGGCTTTTATCAACTCGGTGTGTACTTACAACAAATTAAAAATGAAGCAATGAAATGTATTTTCTCAGATTTTACTTAATTTTAGTTAAGAATAACCAAATTACCACCTGTCTATTTATTTTAAGTATACATATTTTACTAATTATATAATGATTAAAATATTTTCAGATGAAAATGGTATGGCACGATATGTTGAAATATCAACGCAAACCGTTAATTTATCAGAACTTATAACAAATTTTAGTAATAGTTTAACAAATTGTCACATACCATATGCTGATCATAACTCTACAACTATAATCAGTAGTAAATCGAATATAACATCAACAACAAACAATGTTGATAACAACAACAAATTAAATAGTAATCAAACAACATTGCCATCAACGAACAATTGCTCTCAAATTGGTCAAAACTCTACGGCGGATATAATTGGTGGTGTAATTGATTTGCGTTTATAGCACGATACGCTAGAACGGTCAGATAGTATTAAATCGAATAAACGAATGGCTATTGCTGTTTAAAAATCTGATTTTTTTAATTTATTAAAACTATATTGGTGATATTAGATAGCTTTTTTTATATATATACA
>JANSTT010018333.1:0-14089 GCA_026745375.1 Platyura marginata
TTGTAAATAATAAACAAGTACTCATACGGGTATATTATAATCGGCGTAGCCAATTTTTACTTCTTTACTGGTTTTTAGGTAAATTTCTGTGGAACATACTGTAGTAGTAGCGACATTAAATGGGAGACAAAAAGAACACTGTCACCTCCTTATCCAATTAAATAATTCTTCCTTCACTATGTAACCGATATTATGTATTTTGTTTCTTGATAAATTGTAATTTTGTGAATATCATAGTGATTCATAGCATATAAAAATGCTAGAAAATCTGAAGAGGAACGAGACAAATATCATCAAACAATCACTTGAGAAGAATATATAAAGGAAATTGTTACGGTTATCTATTACAGAGAACTTGTAGCGATATACAGTCGTACATGGAACATAAGCTAAGCTATAAATGATCGAAATAATTTCAATTAGTGAAAAAAAAAATGTAGAAATCAAAAATCAATGAGGTTTTACAACAGTCAACAAAAATTAAGCAGTCTTGATTTATGAAAATAAATCCTCAAAAGGGATTTTCTCAAATTATTAATATACCAAATTCCTTTTCCCATAAACCTCCAAGAAAGTAATCAATCTTCACAAGTACCACTAAATCCAAAAATAATTTATTTTTTTATGTTGTAATTTAATTTGTTTTTTTTTTATTTCTTAAATCTCCTAATTTCAGAAAAAGTCATTAAAATTAAAGAATAATGTTTTCTCAAATGTATTTTAACTTAGCCGTTTTGATCATTCAATAGAAGAAACAAAAAAGGCTGCTAATTAAACTACGAGGCTTCCACAATGATGTGATTTAAGTGGAATTATTAATTAGATATTATGTCCTATAAGGGTTAATGAGCATTTTATTTCATGCATTTCCAAGAACAAAAATCTTCTCCATTTCTACATTTTTTCTTCAAATTCATATACAATAAATGTGAGAAAAAGGGCATTTTAAAGTAATTTTGTATGGGAGGCTCTTAACGAGGTGTCAAAAATGGTTAACCACCCCCCTTCCCCCTCTTTTGTTTTTGTTTTCACAATTTTTTTGATATCCCCTTTCATTTAGTTGGAGAAAAATCGAAAAAATTTTGTTTTTTAGAAACAACGTGGATGAGAGTGGGTCGACGGGATTTGGGGGATTTTGCTCAATTGGAATACCATGCACATGAAAAACCTATACTGAAAATTACAAGTTATATAGCTCAACGTGTTCTGGAATCTGGCAAAAAAATTGTATACCGAAACAAAAACTTTGCCGTATATATTTGTGGAAGCAACAAATAACATTTGATGGGTTTAGAATCGTTAAATATTAATAATTAAGAGAAATTAACCGACACCATTTTTAAGAAAATCAAATATTAATCTAGATGATAAACCATTACCATTAACCTTATGGTAAACATCTTGACACATTCACTATGATCTGTTTGTACATAATTTCGGTTCAATTAAAGAGTTATGTGGTTGCACCATAATATGATGCCACAACCTATAGTGGTTGTGGGTTTTCTCTAAAATAACAATTAGTCGTGTTTAGCTTTTGGAAAATTTACCTACCGTAGCGTGTATTTAGCATACAGCCAATGTCTGGTACGATAAAATTTACCATAAATTTAGTTTTGCATAAATATTGTGCCCATATATACCATATACATGCATATACATTATTATGTAAAGTGCTTATGTATAAGACAACATACATATATCTACATATATACATATGTATGTAGATGGAAAAGGGCGACCAAGTGAACGAGCGAGTAAATGGAATCTTTCCTTTAAAATAAGCGTATAAACCAAAACCCCCAAACTGAAAACTAATTCCATTAATCTTCAGTATAATAGAAGTATTTAGATAGAAATCTTACTATATACGTAGGCTTGTTGCTTTTATGCTTTGGTTTATGTATTACCGTTGTGTCTTTAAATTTAACTATTAAATACTAGATAAAAAGAGGTTTAATTAGTAGTAACACCATACCATACTAAAATTACATAGAGCTAATTTGTTGAATTTCGGCGTATTTTAAAATTTTATCCCTCCGATTTGGCTGAAATTTGGTATAGGTTTTTGTGTTGATGTTTTATTAAAAAATGGTTATTTAGACATTTTTTTGTTATGGTTATGGTCTTTTTCCGGTATCTTGATGCTAAACATCTGCTTATTTTTAGTGAAATGAATTTCATATACGTTATATTAGACTGTATCGATTTTTATATGGAAAAAACAAAAAAATTGAGGTGAATTAATTAATTTAAAACCCTCTGTCGGGCGCACTTATTCTCTATAATAATTCAAATAATAAGAATAAATAAAAATTTGAATATTCTTTGTTTACAGTCATGTTCTTCTATAATTCCTACGGTTAGTTCCTTCCACTAAAAGACCTCATAATTGAAGGTCGATATCTAAGATTCAATGCGCCCGTTTTCGTTGCTTTTGATGACCGAATTTAATTCTTAAAAGTGGTTACTAATATACATAATAATATATAATTATGTCTACAAAGACCAATGTTTCTCTACATGTTTCTTTAAATGTTTCTCTAAATGTTTCTCTAAAGGTTTTTCCAAACGTTTCTCAAAATTTTTCTCCAAATATTTCTCTAAATATTTCTCTAAATGATTTCCTAAAGGTTTCTTAAAAGATTTCTCCAAATGTTTCTCTAAATGTTTCTTTAAATATTTCTCTAAATGATTCTCTAAATGATTCTCTAAATGTTTCTCTAAATATTTCTTTAAATTTTTCTCTAAATGTTTCTTTAAATTTTTCTCTAAATGTTTCTCGAAATGTTTCTCTAAATGTTTCTCTAAATGTTTCTCTTTTAGTTTCTCTAAATATTTATCCAAATGTTTCTCTTAATGTTTCAGTATGGAGGAAAAGGTATAAAGGTATAATTTTTGTTATTCCTTTCTATCAGCGCACATGGTGTATTTCGGCAGATAATGCTAAATAAAAAGAGATTTTAAATTATTAATTCAACGAAAATATTTAAGTTGTTTATGAAAATTAACTTTAGTCAAAATATGGAATGAAGTTTCTTTAAAACACCCGTTGAATGTTATTTCATATGTAACAACAAAAAATGTCCACATCTTTAAACGGTTTCATTGCAAAATAATGAAAATATAGAAACCATCTCTCCTTATATTGCTCTTAAATTAAGTTTAACATTATTTTTTTTTTTTTGCTACAGAAAACCTTTTCTTTTTTTTTGTGGAAAATTATTTTGTTTTCGAAATCCCTTCATCCACTCGAAAAGACATTTCCAGAAAAGGCTCAACATATGCTCCATGAAATATGTTACAATTCACTTGAATCAATATTAGAAGGAATTTAGGGCTTTCATAAAATTAAATTTAATCGATTTTAGGATCGCTTAGAAAAGTAATGTGAACAAAAAAAAAAAAATGGAAAAACATCGTTTTGATATTGTTCTCGTAATCCGGTCGTAAATTGTGGTCCAGATAGGTAGCTTTAGATTAATCGAGAAGAAAAACACAATGGCATTAAGTTTGTACATTTTTTACGTCTGAAAAATTTAATTCGGTATGTGTCTTACACCTTCCACTTTAATATGTTCGTTCTACTGAATTATACATTTTCTTAAACTTCTGACATTACTCACAGCCAAATTCAATTAATTTAATAGAACTCAACCGTAGGCTATATGTTGCATTGTTGCAGTGACCTATATAGATGTAGTATTGTCATAATATATCTATAGCAACAATACACAAGTTTATGCTCAAGAGCATAAATGTATATTTAAAATCACCAACTATAAAACACTCCTAAAGCAATGCGCTTTTATCTTTTATAGAGGAAAATATCAGAAGAAATTTTCAAAAAAGAAATAAATGAAATTTAAAAGTTTCCCTTTACAATTTTCACATTGAAAATCTAATTTTTAGTCCTGCTAGAAATTTATAGCTTTGAGATACTGGAATATAAACGCCAAAGGACAATTTAGAAGAAAATTTACCATCACAATTTGAATTGATTTTATTATTCCTTGCGACTTCAGTCGATTTCATTGCAAAAATTCACCAATCCAAAAGTAGATTTTAAGCTCTGCTGCAGAAGTATTTTTTTCGTTTTTTTTTTATTATTATTCGTTATCACGGAATTTATTTTTAATTCAGTTATAGTTTTCCTTAAGTGATGTGGTATTTAAATTTCAATTTATATTGGAATTGTTTCTTCTGGCTATAATTAACATCTTTTAAAGGGGTTAAAATTAACGTATCAATATTAAGTAGGTAAATTTTTTTGAGAAAGGTATACAAAGGCCAAAGGCCATACAACAAAACATTTTAATTTTGATTCTTTGGTAGGCCATGTTGTATAACATTTTCATTAATAATCATTTTTATCGCATTCTCAAAATTTTTCTGAACCAAAAAAAAATTGTTTTCCCTATAAAAAGTGAATTAATATTTTCAAAAAATTAGAAATCAACGAAATTATAAAATCGAAATTTATTTTTCCGAATGACAAAGGAATAAGATTTTTCATCTAATTGGGAATGATAACAAACAATTAAATAGAATATAAAATTTAGATATTCGTTCTATTTCTTTAATGCACTTAAAATGTTAGTCCTTCGAGCCGGAATAAGACATCAAAAACAGAAATACACTTTACAATAAAGCTCATTTATTGATAGAAACGTATGTATATGTACTATATATACATATTATAGAGCAACCCTTGAGACTTATTATTTTAACAAAATTCACATTTAGAATGTCTGAAGTACAATTACTACATTAATCTATTTCTCCATTTCAGTATTATATGTATTTGTATATATACAAGATACAAGTTCCTTACTTGTCATGGATATTCCCCAAATGTATATATAGCAGCGACAATATGTATCTTGTCACCTCTGTTTTACATTCAACTGGGTGTGATTCGAATCATAAAATTTGATCTCTATATTTTACCTGTAACTTTTAGCTGATTGCTGGGTAAATATTTTATGGCGCATCGCCCAGTCGAATATAATCAAAGCAAATAAACGATTTAACAAAGGTTGGTGAAGGAGAGCTCTTCAAAAAAAAAAAAAATAAATAAATAAAAATATTATTTAGGAATTGTTTAACAAATCACGTTTTCAAGAGCTATTCAGCAAGAGGAGTATCGAGTGGATGGAAAGTACTTCAAATGAATAATTCAACGAGGGTAACCATTTTTGTTGTTCAATATTATATGATTTCAATTTTTTTTTTTGTTGTTATTAAATATATTTTTCCAAACAAATAAAAACTAATCTGCCAGCCGTTCGTTCGGAACGCTTTTCAAATCAAAATATGTATGTACACATACAATATTCAATGGAGAACCATTGTTTGGTGCTTTTTTAATATTACATCAGTGTGTCGTCATCATTTCTATATATCCATCCATCGTACTATAATGTAACCAATAAAACCAAATGGGAGTAGAAACCCCAAAAAATTGAAAAGAAAAACAAAAGAGATAGAGAAATGACATTATCTAAATTTCTCGGGAGCAAAAATAACACATCAAATAGATTTATACATGTATACATATATGTACAATCTATATAAATAGAGCATACACATATATACATATATACATAGGTACTTCCATGATATTTTCCAAGTTATTATGATTTGATGGGAAAATAATTCTATCGCACACATATAAATATTACGTAATGTGATACAAAAAACATAAATTATTATTATTATTATCACAATGCTTTTGGTAACCCACTAATGACATATATACCATTGGCGTACACAGGGGATGTTCTAGTCGTACACAGAACATCCTGTACAAATTGACAATACTGTTGCATCATAAAAGTATCGACAGGTTCTACATAAAACAAGAACCATCTATATATGTATAGTTAGAAAAGCTTTGCATACTGTTTACTCATATAAAATGTAAAATATTCTCTTTTCGTTCTCCTTTGTGACAGAACCATATCATTAATAGAAATGTTGTTAACCCAAACAAATATAATTTATAATTCTGTTTTAAAGTAGAACTTTTAAACCAAAGAGAATAACAAACTGATAGTTCTGCTTAATAACAGAGTTAATGTCCTATGACCATTTTTCATATTTTCAAACGTGTCTTAAATTATATTAGGAAAACCAACACCCTAAATATGGATGCTGTGCACGCCAGTGATGCATACAAATGTACATAATATAGCAGAACATTTAAGTTATGGATGAAAACGATAGTGTGAACGATACATCTTTTATTTTAAAAGAATTGTCAATGGCGACGAGGATATTATGATGTGTTTTCTTGGTTAATGTGTATATGTAAAGCCTACCAAAGTTTTTATATCATTTTTTTTTATAGACGAACAGCACATCAAAAATAAAACTTATATGAATGAATGTATATTGTACAATTGTACATCATATAGTATATGTATGTATGTGTGAGTTTCATGTAACATTTTCGAGACTATTGTTCTTGCATGAGATAGAAGGATTTTTTGTTTTTTGTTTTTATTTTCCACGAGATTCAAGTAATAAGAAAAAAATTCATCATCACATTCCATTCATCAAATTCGGTGTAGCATCAATTCATTTGCCTGTCAATTCTCCGCATACTGCAATTCTTTTCACTTTCATCTTTCACTTTCACAAAGTGCTTACAAAAGCTTTATCACATTTCGGCATCTCTCCAAGTTTACTTGGTTTTACTGATTCGGTAGGAGATAGGTTCCCGTATCTCAAATGTTGTTGTACGTTTCTTCCTATTCCTTTAATACGCTTACAGACTACCTTCTCGCCATCATTCTTTCAGCCTTTTGGCGTTTTTAATTTTTCTTATTTTTTTGCTGATTATTTTGGATAATTTTTTAAAATTAATTGTACAGTGTAGTCTTTATTTTTCACAGTTAAAGGCTTTTCTTTACACCACCATGTAATGTACTAGAAGGTCATGTGGGAAGAAATTTTAAGACGACCGTACTATATGTAATAATAAATGTAATAATGAGGAGACAGTTCCTTCTGTGTCTTCTCTCAAAATTTAACTGATTCACTGATTCACAAAAATAATTAAAAATTTCAAAAAAGAAACAAAATTTTAATTGTAAAAATGTTAAAAAACTAAAAATTAAAAAAAAATTCAATTTAAGTATAAAAACCAAATAATTAAAAAAGATTTAAAAAAACAATGAAGTAAGAATGAAAATGGAGGAGAAAAATTGCTGCACTAAAAATTATGTAAGAAATTGTGACAATGTGGCAACTTGAAGAAAAAATTAGTTGACATTTAGGAACGCAAAGAAAATATAGATTTTGTGTGGATTTGTTGTTTTTTTTTTCTCTATCTTCTATTCTGTCAATGTTATTAATTTTGCTTCCAAACACTAAAAAATAAGTGGAAGCATTTTTCAAAAATTTAAAATCGAAATTTTTGTGAAGAGTGGGGGAAAGGTGCAGAACGTTGGCGAAAGGTTTCAAAAATAAAGGGAAGGGTAGTTTTGTATGGAAGCCCCGTAGGTTTACTTAGCAGCCTTTTTTTTAATGTAGAACATCCTTGTCGATATATCATGAATTCATTCTTTGAAATCGTATAGTTTTACCGCATTTTACAAATTTTTCCAAACGCACCCATTCGAAAAATTGTCAACATGAATTGCTTCAACTGAGTACCTACTGATTTTCAAGCGACTATATAAGCTTCCAAAATCAACTTAACGCAACAACAAAAATATTACGCCGGTTCACTGTGTAAATATTAGGGTGGGTTGCATTCCAACTAATATAATACTGAAAACATTCAAAATTTTCAAAATCAGTTTGTATTAGGCCAAATAATGTAATTTTGAAAATATTCCTACAGCAATGGTACAAAAAATCACAAATTTCGAATGGGGCAGTGGAAAACGTCCAACCAAAAAAAAATTAAAATTTTTTTACCAAAATTCTCATAATAAATCAGTTATTCATAAATATTAGGTTGTCTTTCTCTCTGATCCATGTTTTTTTTTTAAACAAGAACGATCCACCCTAGTTTAAAGGTACATATACGTATAAGGTGTATTCCCTAAAAGATTGACAATAAATACACAGAGGGCAAACTTAATTTTAACATTTTACCTATTCCTGACACTTCTGATCGGATAAGCTTAAAGTTTCCAATGTTTTAACATTCGAAAAGTTTGGCGTCTTGGTTTTAGGCTTGGCCCCACCATACCTATGTACATCATCAATGTATATATGTCTATATATATATATATATATATATATATATATATAACGTGCATAAATAAATTATGCAAAATATACCTTCTCATCGCGTGTTTAACAAGATAAATGTTGCTGAAGCCAAAGTTAAGGTTTATATTTGCTAGCGATGGTATTTATATGTCAAATATTATTATTCTGTAGGTATTATCCTGTAAGTAAAGAATAATTAACTTATTTTATTAGATAATTAACGCAGCGTTAACGTTATTTTATGTGTGCGAATGCAAAGAGAAAAAGGGTACGCTGACAACAGCGATACGATTTTCTGTATTGGAACATTGGAAGGGTTGATTTTCGTTATAAAATTTTATTGTCTCTTTTGTTCATTGGTTCATTATCCAAATAATTACATACCAAACTTGAGATTCTTGTCACATTTAAGTATGTCTCTTGATTTTTGTTGACGTTAAAGTTTTCCGTAATATAAAAACGTCGACAATACCCATATATTTGAAGTAGGAAGAATGTATACAGTCAAAGTCATTACTGGTTTTTGGAAAATTTCCCATTCCCCTTTTATTATCTACTTGTGCTGTACTTTAGAATGTAATAAGATTTGGTTATTATTTCCACCGCTAATTTATTTTGACACAACGTAAACCATCTAAGATGAACGCATTTACATCAGAGACAAATGTACAAGAAGCTGATTAAAAGTCATTTGACATGAGAATATTAAAGAAGATTACGACAAGTAGAGTATATATAATGTACGTTTTGACATATACTTACATATACATAAATTAAGAGTTGGCATTAAATACTGAATTAAATGGGAATTATTTTCAATTTTAACGTTTTATGTGGAATTAAGAATCTCTATGAACTCTTGATGGCATCCTAAATCTAGTACGGATGACACAAAAATTATTCAACAGATCATGACACTTTTTTTAATTGGGCCCAGATAAATTTGTTAGAATACTTCAGAATTCGCAGATCATAGAGAGTCAAATAAAAAATTCAATTTTGGATAAATGTTCTAAAAATCCTTAAAAGTCCTTAGAGTCGATTCAGTTAAAAATGTAATACTATTCAGATTTGAGATTTTCGAGTTTGCGGGCGTGTTTGCTTATTCTCGACGTATCCACCTTCCCTTCTTTGACAGAAAGTAATGCTTTAATATGGTCTGATCAATTATTCTGCGTTATTAAACGTTTTTATCGATGGTTGTGACCAGGGTTGCTAAAGTAACACTTTTATCGAATTTGTTACATTTGTAAACAAATGTAGCAAAATTAATACAATTTCGTCCAATTCAGTTTGACAGATGCATGAAATAATCCCCTCACAAAACATATTTAGAATTGTTCCCAAATATTTCAGAAAGACCAATTGGCGATAACCATTGGGTTGAAAAATAGGCACCAATTTTGGTAACAAATACATGTAGCAAATGTAGTTTGATTCGTGTAACATTTACATTTGTTATCAATAATAAATTATGTATTTTATCGATCATTTGTTAATTTCATATCCCTGGTTGTGTCATAGAAAAAGGTCCTATAAAACTGAAAGAAATCCAGCAAAATTTCGAAAATTGTATTTTAACTAATTCGATTAGAACTAACAAATCCAACTTTATTTTTTTGTGGAAAAAATCTATAAAATTTATTGCGTATAAAGTTTTCTCGTCTATAGTTAAGAGTCTAGACTATACACAATACAGAACGAGAAAATTGATTTATTCAATTACCCATAGCCAACATTCAAGCCAACGATCAAATTTATTTCTAGCAATCGTGTATTACACGCATATATCAATATTTATAGTATCATCGTACCATGTACAAACATGAATTTTATGTATGTTAATCATGATGAAATTCATCATGCATCAACATATGCATTGTCACGACTATAATCACGTTATATTACACAAATGAGTAATTTATCGAGAAAACATCTCCTTGTGAAACGTGAAAAATGTGATGGATTACTGCTGATGAGGGAAAATATATTTTTAATAAAACCTCCCTCGAGTCTCGGGAGAGGAGACAGTTTTTTTTTTTTTTTTTTTGACATTTTTATTTTTCTTTTGCCAAAAAGGAAAACTTTATATTATGTATGTATGTAGAAACTCATGTTCTGAAGATGTGGCCCGGAATTTTAATTCAATAAATATGATGTAGCAGAATGTTTCATATTATGAGTTTTACTCTGTATATAGCCCCATAATTTGATGAGCATTTACCTACTTACGGGTTATATGTTCTTCTTCTATACTTTCTTCACCTCTTCCCATCTATATATACATTTGTATGTAAGTATATAAGTATACTTATGTATGTATGTGCAAATTCTTAGATTAGAATTGAGTCCTTCCTTCCTATTCTCCTTCTTATATGTCATTTCTCTATATAGCTGTGAGAATTTTATTATAAATAAATTTGTGCCATACAATATCGCTCTATGTATTAGCATAAATGCTGAATGAGCTTTTCATGTAAAATAGCACAATTTTATGCTGCCAGATTTTAGATTACATTAACTTAAAGTTTTAGTAGGGCTGTCTGTTAATGTTTTATGAATAGAATATCAAATTAAAATTGTTGTATATACCGTGTTGGAGTTGATTTCCCACCATATTAAGTAAGCAGAAATATGCTTTTTTTGGAAAAAGGTCATTAATTAACATTTTAGTTTCATTTGCAATGAATTATTTTCCATTATATTGTTCAATAGTCGGTAAGTAAGCTATTTTGAACACAATTTTTACACGCACTGATGTTAACCTTTGTGGCATTTCACTATATCGAAATATAAAGAAAAACAAATAGATGTTGACAAGTACAAATAATTTCTTTGAATGATTACAATCGATCTAGAAATTTGTATCGAAATATTAAGTGACATTCTGTACAAATCACTTGAAATGTTCACAAATCAATCAAAATTTATGAAATTTGAGATAAAAAAAAATTTTCTTTAAATTTTTCCTTACATATTCCTTAAAACTAAACACAGAACCTTTGGTTGGAGAACTATATTTTTTCGAATATCTATCAGAAAATAAATATTTGGCTGACCGTCCACGGATATTGTGAGATATTGCTATAAAAATATTGATCCAAAAACATAATGTTAGCAAACGATATTTTAAAAATCAGGGGATAAGAGTTTATCTTTCAGACTAAAGCTGAGGAAAGTACGAATCTGATGTAAGGATTTATTTATTTAAAATTTTTAAAAATTAATTTTTTTTTTTTTTAATTTAAAGCTTTCATAGTAAATGTATGGAGTTTATACAAAAGATTAGATGCAAATCACTTAAAATCTTCACAAATTTATTGAAAACGTTAGGATTATTTATTTTAAGATCAAATTTATGGAAGAAAAATATTTGTTCAGATTATCCCAATTTTCTCTTAGATTTTCAATAAAAATTCTTAAAAAATTCATATACATATATTGTTGAGAGAATCACGTTTTACCAATAGCTGCTTAGAATATCTAACAGAAAAAAATATTTGGCCGACCGGCGATCGTTACGGTGGGATATTGCGATAGTAATATTGATTCAAAAATATTACAAAAAAGATTTAAAAGATTTTTTAAAAATTGAAAGATTAGAGTTTAGCCTCGAGAGTAATCGCAAATTGAAGCTGATGAATATGCAAATCCAACGATATGGTTTATTACGGCTTTTGTATTTAATATGAATTTTTAAAATTGAAATTAATTTTTGTCTTTAGGCGTTCCATAGTAAATAGTGGAAATAAATGTGAAATCCTATACAAAATCATTTGAAATGTTCACAAATCAATTAAAAACATTTAGATTATTAATATTTAGATCAAATGTATGGGAAAACAAATTTCTGTTCAGAATTTTAATAAAAATTTCTTAAAACATTATACAGACTTGAATTGCTTCCCCACTTATTATCGCAAAATTATCACGTCACATCATCGCTACAGCCAACCGTTAAGCAGTAAATAGCTTGTGCTTCTTATTTTATTTAAAAAAAAACAACATCTATTGACCAACCTTACAACAAAAACAATGAAATGTTTATCGAAAATTCTGAAAAAAAATTTCGTTACCACTAATCGATAACATAAAAATGATTAATATTGATGTCTAATACGAGTACATTAAACAATAATTTTGATTGATTGATTGATTGATTATGGAACTTTAACCTATTTGAAATGTACATATATAAATGTATTTGTATATGTAGACCAAAAAAAAAAAATCCCAGCAGATATTTATTGGCACTTCTGCAATATCTTATAAAACCATTTAAGAATAAGAAAATCGGAGGAAGAAAATTATTTTTCACTGATGCCCTATAATTTTCCACTAATATCGTAATATAAGAAGGAAAATTTAAACTTTATTATTGTGGCCATAAAACATAAAACAGGCATTTTCAATTACTGAATGATGATAGGGTGTGGTGGTGTTCCCGTTCATCATAAAATTCAGATAAAATCTAACAAGACTTTAATCATGGTAAATTTTTCGAACACAAAAGAATATGCGGCATTCGTAGCAATCCCTCTAATGGTGAAATTCCATTAAAATAAAAAATTAAGGAGTTGGAAATAATTGTTTGCCAGCTACTATATATAATGAGGGAGAGTTGGTGGGAAGAGGGGACTCCCAGCTATACCACCAAACCACCATGACGATAACAAATCTTGCTGATCCACGCTTTCTAATAACCACAAATCATCAATCATAAATTTTCCTTCGAAATAAAATACGATTTAAAATCGGGCATTATGTGTATGTGTACAGTACATGTTCTTATATATGAAGAAGACAGAGTATATTGTGAGATATATATATATATATATATATATATATTTTATTATATGTACCTAACTGTACTACATATCATATAGATTCGTATAAAAATAAGGGTTGAAAGAAAATACGATGAATAAAAATCACTCACGTTCCAAACGTACATGTACATATCTTACCGATAGACTATACACAAGACGCACAACAAGAACAACAACACAAACAACAACAACAACAACAAAATGTACAACAACACAACACACCTATCAATAACCCCCCTTTTTATAATATCACGGAAAAGCTATCAATTTCCCATTCGTCACTTCCTTATTGCCAATTGTGTTACCCTCTTGAGCTAACTTCTATTGACACACTGTTCAGTGATAGACTTGATAAGGGTTTATGCTATACACGAGTTTGCGGTAATAAGTTTAACCAGCAACAACATTTTCTTTAAATGATTATAAGTGTCTAGGGGTTTTTATAGAAAAACGAAGAAAGCAAAAAAAAAAAAAAATGTTAAAAAAAAATAAATAAAAAAAGGAGATATTAACGATAATGGGATACTGTCAACGAATTTGTCACGTATACCCTTTGAATATAATTTAGGCATTTTTCAATGTCAAATTGGATGTTTAGACTTTTGCCATTTTATTTTGCAAAAAAAAGCGTCTCAATCACCATGCTAATGATACCAGTAACGTTAATGTACGATGTATGTGTATAGTTAAATCTGACAAATTCGATAAGATGTCACATGTCACTAAAAAAAATGTTCAAAAGGTGAACGAAGTGAATATGATTTATTATTGTGTATTCAATATTTATATAATTTATTATACTTTTCGATATGATTGGCACGTTAGTGATCAAATTAACGGTCGATATAGCGGTAATTGTACAAAGTCGGTGTAGTAGTCAAATGTAACGGTCGATATAGCAGACGGTGTTGCGGTCGGTTTCAATATTTGTTTATAAATCCTCCTGAACTGAATTAAAGAGTGTGCACGAAATAAATGTCGTCTGTTTAGAAGATAACAAAACACACATTTTTAATAGTTCAATTAATCCA
>JANSTT010018334.1:0-14089 GCA_026745375.1 Platyura marginata
TATATATCTGTATGTACGTGCACGATATACGAACCACTTATGGCGCGTATAAAATTTTAAAAAACATTAGGCCCACTTCAGTTGGGGCTATGATATTTGTATATATGGGAGAGATATAGGCAAAGAAAAATGTACCTAACTGTAAATAAAAGAAAACGCAATTATCCCCCAATTCAATGTATTGGAACGATAAATGTTGTGTTTTCAATCCACTTTGTTGTTGGGTAGCGTAGCATAAACCATGAAATTAGTTTTTTTTTTTTTTTATTTCTTTGCCTATTTTCATATTTTAAGGGTCTGCTGATGAATGAAATAAATAAATAAGAAGAAAATTAAATTTTCACTTTATCTTTTTTCCAATGAATCACACAAAAACAGTTGTTTCACCACCAAAACAACCTGTTGTTTCATCAAAAATATATTTCTGTATTTTTTTATAACTTTTAATATTATGCAATAATCTGCTTATCAATATTTTTGTGTTTTGTTTGCTTTTAATTTTTATTTAAATTTTTTTTTTTTTATTTAAGCAGTTCGTTTTGCATTTTGCAACCAACTTTTTATATAGCATTTTATTCTAATCTTTTGGTTACATGATCGTTTATTTATTAAAATTTTGTAGTTTTTTTAAAAAAAACAAAAAAAATTAGTTTCACTTTTAAAATTATAGAACGATTTTGGAGAAGCCTACACTACTGACACCGTCGTAATTTTCTTTTCGTATTTTTTTTTACAATGCGCCCACTACGTTTCCCAAGTTTGAGTTTTAAAGATTTTTATTAAGTTTTTTGTCTCGACTTTTTCTATATTATTTTTATAAAAATTCGTCAAATACACAATTTTTGCCTATTTTTGAATTAAAACTTTTAATAATTTTAAACGATCATGTAATTCGCTATTCAGTACTAAATTTTTAGTTTTTATTTTGTTATAACTTATAATGTGACTTTTTTAACTGTGTTGATTGATATTTTGTGTTGCATTGAATATGCTAATCGATGCTCATAATTATCAAAAAAAAAAAATTTTTATAAAACATGCAATCAAAACATTTTACATGAAAAAAAGAGAAACATCAATCAGCAGATGTGTTCATAGGTGTGTCGCGAATTCATACGCGGTGCCTGCAAGCGAGCTGAGTCCGAATGCCGTTTTGCTCATCCACAAGAAAGCGTTTCATCACACGAGGACGGGTCCGTCACGGTGTGCATGGATGCCGTGAAGGGTAGATGTGCTCGTGATCCCTGCCGCTACTTCCATCCTCCCTTGCACCTTCAGGCTCAAATAAAAGCAGCGCAGACACGCGCAACCGCGGTATGGCTATTTAATCCAATCCAAAAGAAAAAAAATAAAAAAATTATTTTCTTTTTTTTTCTTTTTTCTTTTTTTTTTTTTGCTGATTTAATGAATTTAAATACCTGTGATAGGCACATATTAACACAAACATATCCATGCTCATCCTGTTCCCAATAAAAGCAAGCCTATTGAGAATCAAAATTATTTATTTTTCATTTGATTGATAAATTTAAGTGAATTTGATGCCAGCAGTTATTATTATTAAAAATTCAGTTGCAAACCTCTTGGCAGGAACACAAAACGCTATTGGACGCGTATTTTGTATTGAAAATTTTTATTTTTTTTTTTCCTATTTATTATTACTATATTTATCATTTTCGCTATATAATAATAACTTAATTAAAAAATATTAATAATCTATACTTTTTTTATATATACATATACAATACATATTAAAAATAAATAAATAAATATTTTCAATACAAAATTAAAACTTCAGCGCTCTCAATGGCTGTTAAGCTTCCATATCTTACATTTCTTTTAATACATTTTTTTTTTGCACGATATGCTCCCCAATTTTTGTTGAATTAATGAGGCTATTTTGTCGGCCACTTACAAACCAATTTAATTAAATACACCAAGCATAAATGGTCTCATTAGTTTTTTGGCCCCCTAACATTTAGTTCAGTTTTTTTGTTTATACTTAGCCTTTCCTTCTGTGTACCCTCTAGATTTTTCTTTGTTTTCATATAATAGATAATTTATTGTACATATTTAAAAAAAAAAAAAAGGCAGCAAGAATATTTTTATTTAATTTTTGTTTTTTTTTTGGAAATAATACAAACCAAAAGAATGGGGAAAAAAACGTATTCTTGCTGTGTAATTCTTTAGTAACATTTTTAGTAACCACTATTAATCTATATTTTTCATTTTGTATTTTCTTTATCTTCTTTGTAACATCTATACTTAACTTACACTTATTTATGGTTTTTTTTTTTTGTTTTTGTTTTGTTTTAAATAACTTTTTTTTAGAAATATTTTTAGTATTATCAATATTCAAATTTTGAGTTTTTCTTTTTGAAATATGGCGAATATTTTTATTTATATTTTTAATTATATACTTAGATAAAATATTTAATATGTAGAAGTAACATAAAATAGATTTTTGTACATCGCCATATTTTTTATTTAAATTTTTTTTTTTGTAATTATTAAAATAAACGTTAATGTTTTCTTTTATCTATATATATTATACATATATTTTACATAGATTACATCTATTATATAGTGTGTGTAGATGTCCACCCCTACTTATATATATATATATAAATATATATATAACATAAAATAGCAGTGAACCCCTCTTCTAAGCTTGCCCGATGCAACGCAACCCTACCCCCTATATTTTCACCATACTATTTTGAGCCTATTTTTGTGCTATGGCTGTATGCTGCATATATACTTTTGCTCCCCTATTTTAATTTTTAGTTAATTTTTTTTTTTTTTGTTTAAAAAAAAAATGTTCGCATCAGGTAACTCTTACACAAATACACTTATACCTACATATAATATACCCTTAACTGATATGAGTTAAAATATAATAATTGTAATGTGATAAATGATTGATTATTAAAATTTTCTAGCAATTACATAAATATAACTAATTATAGAATATTTAATAAAATTATGTAATTCATGGGTGTCTTTAATTCTATCAACAAAAAAAATTGTTTACCTACAATAATTAATAAATTCCCGGAAAATATTTTTAATAGTGGTGGGATATCTATGATTAGTACTACTTTAACTGAATGCATAAATCGCAAAAGCGCGATTGTTAGAAACATTTTCCAATAGAACGTAATTGCATATAGGTTAATACCTTTATAAAAAGCTCGAATACAAAATAAAGCCATTCAGCAGGAAATCGTTGTCTTAAAAACAGTTAAAAAAGAAATTATAAACTTTAACGAATAACTTTTTATGATTAGCACATTAAACTTTTGATTGTGTAATTTGAATCCTTTGATTGGGATTATTGTAAGGGACTTGGAAAACATTATTGCTCATAATAATGAAATAAACAATTTAGATGAAAAATAAATTATTTTAAATATTATATTAAAATTATTCGCATAAAAACCACCAGATTTTCAAGTATGATTTTTCTAGAACAACAATTATTTCTAATAGTGACTTAATTAAATATTCAGTTATATTTATGTATATTAAACAATATCATTTAATTATTATCACATATCAATAAATATTTTAAGAAAACTTTACGCAATCATATCATTGTGTCCTTATATGAATGTCACTTACTGATTGTTTGTTGAAACATGTTTATGGAAGTTATATGTGTATGTTGATTAGTTTTTTTTTTTGTTTTTTTTTTTTTTGATTGATTGATTATTAGTACCTACCTACACATATACCTGCTGACTGCTGTTATCAGTTTACCGTCCGCAATGATTAAAAATTCAATTATAAAGAAAATATTTCCCCATATAAAAAGAATTCGTTATTGCAAAACAATGAGTACAAAAAAAACAAAAATATTTAAGAGAAAAGTCTAATTAAATGTGTATATCCATTTCAATGAATTCTGTAGTGAACAATCAAATCCAATAACTGTGTTTTGTTTTAGATTTTAAAATGGTGTTTTTTATTAGTAAACAAATTTATTGGGTATTGGTATTGAGTTGATGGCAAACAGTATTTGAAGGTACAGATCAACTGATTAAGTATGTTTTTTTTTTTTTAATTATATTTATAAATTACTCTGTTTGGTTAACTAATAATGTTTAAGGTAGCTCCCTCTCATAATTTTTTACAAAATAAAATATTTCATTATTAGTAATTTGATTTATGCCTTAAGTATAAAACTGAATTCGCCAAAACATTCTTTATAGGAATATTTTAGTCAACATTTTATGTGAAAGGATTTAAAATAGACTATAGCCTTCAATCAGCGAAGCAAATAATGATTTCTATCGCATTTCTACATATATTTACTACAACAAATGGTGTTTTTAGAAAATCGAATACAGTACGTATTCGGTAATTTCACCACCCTGTAATTGCAACACTTTATATACTTTACTTTATATACATATACTCTATAATTGCAACAAAAATGTTTCGATAATTGCACCTTTGAAAATAACTTACGCTAATGTTTGCTAAAGTGGTCCAATTATAGATGTATTTTTAAAAATATTCTTAGAAATTGATATCCACGATATCCAATGTTACAAAATGAATTATTAAACATACGTTCTTTAACTGAATTATTATAATTTAACATTTATATTATGGACTTATTACAAATTGAATTAAAAATTTTTTGCTTCCGTATATGAAATATAAAAGGGAAGCATTGGTTTTATTTTGAAAATTAAAAATTTTTTTTCGCGTTTTTTCATGTTTTGACCACGATTTTTTTACAATTTTGTGTTTATATTGTAGACACCTACGTAAAAAAAACGTATTCGGTAATTGCATATATATCGTGCTCGTGAATTGCAACTAGCCTTGTTTTTTATTGGTGCAATTACCGAATACATACTGTATTTGGAAAAAATTTTACTAGACTACCCCCTTTAAGTATTTTCGTAAAAATTACGTAAAACGTAGGTAGGTACGTACCCTTTTAATTTTACATCAAATAAATCTAAAAAAAATATTTTTTTTAAAATATGAATGCAAAAATAAAATCAACTAATCGTCAAAATTATTTTTTTTTTATTTTTTTTTTTTTATGATAAATCAAAAATCTAAAAAAAAACAATAATACACCTTTTGTTTGTTCAGCAAACAATAATAGAAAAAAGTCTAAACTTCTTCGCTATCCATATGTAAAGTAGACATACATACCTTCCAGTAGTATACAATAAGTCAAACAAAAAAAAAAAAAACTTTTTCATTAAATCAAAACAAATCCAGACATACACCAGATACCAGATACCCACTTGGTATATTTATATATATTTAGCAAAAAACAAAACAGAAAGAGAGAAAAAAAAACTTATTCGCAACACAATTTCACTAATCACATTCCTCCCCAATTCATTCAAAACATAGAAAAACTCCTCGACAATAAATACAAATTATCCTAAAAACATCAGATTAGATTAAAAAGATGAACCAACTTGAGCCAGAGAAACATTGTGTCTGATGCGGAGTAGAATAAAATCAACACAAAACGAAATAAAAAAAAAAAAAAGAAAGAAAAAAAAAAGGAAGAAGAAAAACCAACGGCAAAGGAGACGGGAAAAAACAAAAAAGAAAAAAAAACGCGCTGGTGTATTGTATTACAACAGCAACAGTGCTAGCAGAGCCATACTAGCCCTGGGACCTTTTTCCCTATAAATTTTCCAAGCTCTAACAACAAATTATGCGTGTTTTAATACAACATGTCGTTGCTGCTATTACTGAAGTCTCGACCGTGCAAGTTACATTACATTGTACATTTATATATCTCAACCCCCCCACTATGACTATAGATACCCATCATACCATCCATATATATATCCATACATACATATATATATATATAGGATAGAGGCATTTAGGGGGATGGGGTATAGGTGTACGTACTCTATACCAAACTCCACTCTTATAGTTTGCTGTTTTGTAAAATGTTCTGTAGTATATATTACCAGTACATTACAGCGTTCAGTATAAATTTTGGTTTGAATAAGTATTTGATAATGGGAAAATATCAACTAATAAAGAGTAAAAATGGGCGAAAAAGGAGCAAAACTAAAATTTATTGAAGCAAATTTTGTTTGTTGTGTTATGGACTTTTAATGGGTGGGGAGGAGTTGAAATTATACTTTTTCGCCCACGAAAAAACAACTCATAATTTTTTATGATTTAGAGTCGCATTGCATCGGGTGTGTTTTGGTTTGGGGGGTTTTTTTTTCAATTTTAAGTCAGTTTTGTAATAAATTTTTATTAAATTAAATTTTAAAATGAAGAAATTTTTAATTTTTTTTTTTAATTTTTATACGAATGTGTGTTATATTTACTTTGATTTTGGGGAAGCTTATAGTGTTTCAAAAATATTCACATAACAGACTAAAATTATTTTTTAAGAAATGCAAGAAACAAAATAAAAACAAAGTTTCATTGTCTACAAAGCCTATAAGTTCGATAAAATATTAAAGGTATAGTGATAAGTGTCCGTTAAATAATTCACTCTTAGTTACCTATATCAAAAATAATAAATAAAAATATCTTTATAACAATGGAAATCACCTCCCCGTGTATTTGTTCTCTTAATATTTTCTCTTTCCTTTCAACAATCCATTCTCACAGCCCAAAAGCATTCGATCGCCGTCTCCTAACCAGGGTTGTTAAAGTAACAAATGATCGATAAAATACCAAATTTGTTATTGGTAACTAATGTAAATGATACATGACGAAAATCAAGTTACCTTTGCTACATGCATTTCTTATTAATATTCGTACCTATTTTATAAACCAATGGTTGTTAATTCGAGATTATGAAATATTTCGTAACAATACTGAATATGTCTTGTGATGGGATTATTTTATGTATGTATAAAACTGAATTGGACGGAATCGTATTAGTTTGCTACATTGCTTCAATATTTGGTAACAAATGTAACTAATTCGAAAAAAAAGCTTTACTTTAACAACCCTACTCCTAACTGACGTATATATAATCAGCATCGATTGAATATTTTTGTGTCTTGCGAATTAAATGGGTGCTGAAACGAATTGAGATAATATGAATTGTACTGGATGATGATATCCAATTAATGTAAGAAATTGTTTATCTAGCTATTTATTTTTATTATTTTTGGTTGTATTCAGGAAAATGTTTTCCACCAATATTTAAAAGAAAAAAAAAATTTCTCAAATTCTGGACATTTTCCAGCTTTTATTTTTGAAAATTATCATAAAATCATCTGAGAAAAAAAAAACGAATTTATTTTTAAATTTATCACCATTATTTTATCTGATTAATTTATCTATTTATAATATCCCTAATTTATCTGCTAATAAAATGCGCACAGTTTTGTTCTACATACAATTAATAGCGCGTGACCCACCACACACATTTGAAACACTAAAAGAACTTCACCCAATAATTCTTATTATCTAATTAGCCAAATTATGATTTACATATATAATTTAAATATAAATAATACAAACCTAATTTTAATAGCTTTTGATGAATTGGACTATTGCCCAGATAGTATCTTTACGTTTAAAATGTTACATGAATAGTATATAACTAGTATATATACGAACTATAACTAGGCAGATAGAAAGGCTATACGAAATGAAAAACGCAACTGTCACAAAAATAGCAAAATGATGAATTCGTTTTTGGCAATCATCGCTAATATTTCAACAAAATAAATTTATTAATAATGCGAGAAATAATTATGACATTTTAGCGATTAATTTAGCATATGTTTTCATTATATAGTAATAATAATAATAATTTTATTAAAAAATAAACAAAATCCATCAGCAGTTGATAATTTATGTATGACGAAATGGAGGAGGAACAGAACCATTGGAGACAACACAGCAACAAATTTAGCGATAATGCTAACTTTTGATTTTTATTTCAGTGTCACTTTTCTGCCACTGTTGCTAATTTCGAAAAGTTTACGATCTAGCAAATTGGCTGTTATCTATAAATGAAAAATATCCAAAGGATGTGTGGAAATATTTTTATAAATAGTTTTTAATGTCTCCAGTAGTGTGTAGCTAATATTTTTTATTTTTTTATAATCATCCCATTTGTCTTGTTCAAAGTGCCAAAATGTATGGATTACATTTAGACCACAAATATTAATAAACAAATTACCAGGTTTTTGCTATCCACAATATAATCCTCCAGACAGCAGACAATATCAACTTTTTTATTATTAAGGATATCTACACCGAGTGACTCATCATTGCGCTGTGGGATCATATATTTTTGTTAAAGCTTTTTTATTTTCAACTTCACCAGGAATTATTATTTCATTTAAATTTCCTCACAAAATAATTATGCAATGTTGCTTCTTTAAAGCTGTATTTTTTTTATCGTCCTTGCGCTTTATTAAAGTAATTAGCATAATTGTTTTATCTGTTCTATCGCAGACACATTTTTTTCATTATTACTTTAGAAAAAAAAGGGGGCCGCTGTTGCTGCTACCGCTGAGCTATATAAATATCCTCTACATAATATAATACTATATAATACCTGTGTGCTGTAAATTACCTACACTCCACCTACACACAAGGTGGTGTGTCGTGACTTTTTTACTCTTGCAAGTGGGAATGTGACATTTTTTTTTTTTTTTGCTTTTTCTTCATTTTCTGTGTCACACAGAGTTTGTAATTATCTTTGTTGAACATTCATACATCTAGACTAGAGTCTTAATATAGATATACGGCCATACAAGCAAGAATAGAAAAGTCTAATCAAGCGCCTTTTTACGCTTTTAATTTAATCTTAAGTGATGCATACGATAAAGTTTTTGAGTTTTTTTTTTTTTTTTTTTTTAAGGATCACTTAAGAGATTCTTGTAAAAATATAATGAAAAAAAAGCATTCAGTTCATTCTGCTAAAGTTTTTTTTAGTTTAAGGGAAAGTTTTTTTTTCGTTTTATGGAGCATCCGTATATGGTACATTACTTAACTTGAGAGTTACAACTTTGAAATTTATGAAAATAAAACTGCCAAGTGGATATCTTTTTAGTTAGAACTTAGTTTGGTGATTTTCAATTTTTTTTCTATCTACTTATAGAGATTCTTAAAGAAGTTCTATTTCAATGTAAACCCACAAAAAAAATTAAATTTATAATATGGAATTTTCAAAAATCAATGTAAAATTTAAAAATATTCATAACAAAAAATTTTTAAATAAAAACGAAAAAACTTTAGCAAAATGACCAAGATGTTTTTATAGCTTTTTAATTTTGCAATTAAGTTTTTTTTTTGTTAATCGTAGAAGTATCGAAAATTTTATATTATTTTCAACTACCAATTTTAAAAAATCTAATTTGGTTGTTGTTTTTTTATTTCTATTTTCCTGTTGTGCCTGCGCGCTCTATGCTTCGATGGACCAAACTACCATTCACAAAAAACAATAAAAAAAAACAATTAAACAAAAACACACACTTTTAAAAAAAACCGCTTATGGCTTGTGCGCTCTAACCGTAAAAAAAATATTTCAAAAAAATATACAAAAATTAGTCTGCACCCGTATCAGCTGCTACAGCCACTGGTTCATTATTGACCGCTGCTTCTATGGCGCCAATGGCACCGCCTGGCACCGCATCCGCATCAGCTATGCCTCTTGGTGGCCATCCATTGGAAATGGGAAAGAAACGTGCTGCCGAAAATGATATGTTCCAACTGGTACTGCGATGCAATTTTATTTGCTTTGTTTGTTTTTTTTTTGTTTTTTTTTTTTATTAATTTTTTTTATTCTTTGTATAATTGCACGGAGCCTATATTACCTAACTCTTGCCCCACATCATCGTTTAGCTTTTTGTGTAGCCTTTTTTCTAAGTGAAATAATTTTTTAATCTATTTAATTGATATTTGAGTTTGGCGGATTTCAATTAATTTCTTATACTCATTAAATTTAAAAAATTGTTTTACTAAAGATTTATTTGCATTATTAATTAGAACCCAAAAAAAAACAAATAAATTGTAGTATTTATTAGTATTAAAAATACTAGATGGATTTTTCACAACTATACTAAAATTTAATTTAATTTTTATTGGCAATAATATTTGTTCAAGATGCTTTAATAAAAATTATTTATTGGTTCAAAAATACGTACGTAGAAGAATCCATTTATTGAAAAACAAAATATTATTTTATTATTTTTGATATGCTTTTTAAATTATTTTTAAAATTAATATTTTAGTTATTAACAGAAGAACACGCCGATACATCTTACCAATGTCAAATAAATAGCAATCATATTGTTCTAAAATGGTTTTTTTTTATTGAGTCACAAAATTCATATTAAAAAAAAAAATGGAAAATGTTACCAATTTATTTTAGATTTTCATTTATTTTAGTATAACATGCTTGCTATTTTTCTTTTAACACAATAATATAGCCACACACATTTTAGTAGAGTCTTAGATGATCCAACACAAAAGAAAAAAAAATACTAAAAAAAACACTTGAAATCGTAAATTAAAAGAGTCAAGTTGCTAGCATGCGCGTGAGTCTCTTTTAAAGCTTTCATTAAGCTTGTTTCGTGAAGTTTTTTTTTTTTTTAAATATTATTTGTAAATATTTATTTGTATTAAAAAAAAAACCACACAAATGTCAAACGCTTTTGCTTTTATATTGACTAAAAACAACTCTTCATATGAACAAATATTAAATAATAATTTTATGCGCTATGACGGTCGCTTTTTTTTACAAAAACTAAATTTATAATTTTCTTTTATTTGCATGAATAAATTAAAAAAAAAAAACCAACTGTGCCTTAATAGCGTACAGTGACGGCTTTACAAAGCTTTTTCAAAAAGAATTTTTTTTCGCCTTTATATTTTTTAATTCTATTTTTAATTTGTTTTCGTTTTTTTTTTATATTTTTCGTTGCCTCTGCCTTAAAAATATCTATCGAGCCGTTTTTTTTTTAGCAAAAATATTGTTAATATATGACATTAAAAAGTAAAAGACAATCAATCAACCAAAAAAAAAAAGTTTCAGGTTTAGGCAACTCGAGATAACCGCAGAAGCATTCTTGCAACTTAAACTCCGTTCGATTTGAAAATTCAACAACATTACTTCCCCAATCCGACCACACCACCCTACCGCCCCCCCCCACTTCACCTAACTTAGAATTAAATTAATTTTTTTTGGAAATGTATTTTTAAGTAAAATGAAAATTATGTTAATGGTTTTTCATTATATGCACGAAATTGTACGGGAACTTTTCTATCTGCCGAGATATTACATATTATGTGCACTGTGCAGTCATATTTATTCTGCATTACATTGTAGTCGTGCATTGCGACAGTAAATTACTCGAATTGGAATTTCAATGCAATTTAATGAATCATCATTAATATGACATAAATAGAGCTTTATTTAATGTTTTATTAAATTACATACATATGAATAGATTATATATATATATATATACATATTTGTACTAGCCAGAACTGTTAATAATTCGTGTATTCATATATAATTACAGATGGATATGAAATCGGTAGGATCGTTCTACTATGATAACTTTGTAAGTATACTTTTACTACTTCTGTTAAATAACATTGGTTTAAAATAAATTAAATTAATTTGTTGCTTATTTATTATATTAAATTGCACATAAATTGCTTGCTTCTTATTGCTCACATTATTTGTGCTTGGCACTTTTATTCAATTTTAATATAATTTACTAATTATGTTTAATTTAATGTTTGGCAGGCTTTTCCTGGAATGGGTGTACCGTTCAAAAGACCAGCCGCTGACAAATCGGGCATACCAGTATATCAACCAAGCGCCACAACCTATCAACAGTTGATGCAACTACAGCAACCATATGTACCAGTGTCATGTGAGTACCCTAGTCCCAGTCCTTCAGCAACTTTAACTACAAATCCACAATCATCCACAGCAAATCCAATTTCTAATAATAATATTAATGCTATCGTAAACAATAGTAATAATAGTAATACCACAAGCAATAGTAACAGTAATGCTGTTGTAACGTCATCGCCACAACATACATATAATAATCATATAGCTAGCTCTGAACCAGATATACCGTCTGAAAATAAAAGTAATTCTTCATCACCTGAACAACAGGCGACAAATAATGTTGTCAGTTCCTCATTGATTCCAATTTCAAATCAACAAACCCCTACCATAGCTAACACAAATAATCCCTATGCTGTAATACCATACTCATCTGTATCATATTCAGCAGCAATACCATATTCCACATACACAAATGCGGCAATCTATAGTCATCCATTAACAGCATCCTCATCGAATCAGTCCTTGTTTGCTGATCCAGCAACAATAGCAAAAGAAGTTGCACAGAAAAACTATGCAAATGCTTTGAAATTAGCGGCTGCATCGAATGCCTATTCGGGAAAACCATTAACTGCTTTAAACTATACTGGCGTTGCTCTCAACAAAGCTTTATTGCCAACACAGCAACATCCTCAAACAGCACAACAACAACAACAGCAACAACAACAGCATCAGCAATCATATCAGCAACAACAACAACAACAACAGCAACAACAAGCACATTTAGCACAACAGCAACACCAACAACACCAACACCAACAAATGTCGGCCACTCATCAGCAATCACTGAACGCTATGAGTCAGGCGCATGTAGCCCGACAAATGCAAGCGGCAACACCAGTTGCATCTCAATCGACATATGCTGCACTAAGTCGTCCGCCACCCGTTTTCGTACAATCGCAGCAATATTTTCGGCATCCCGTCTCCACCGGATTGCCACAAAATCCGGTTCATGCAGCTGTAGCCGCTGCCGCTGCACAACAGCAATTGCTGTCGCAAAATTTCTTCTATCCGGGTTTACAAGGCTATCCGTTGGGACTTAGTGCCGCACAAGCTGCCGCTATGCAAGCGCATATGCCACCTGGTGTTCAACCGGCATTGCCTGGTCTGCAAGCTGTGTCGGCCGTTCCACAAGTGCCAGCTGTAGCACCAGGTACAGCTGTTGTTTTGAATCCGTACAAAAAAATGAAAACATCGTAGATCGATTATTTTCGGTTTTATTAAATATTTGAAAAAAAAAAACAAAATTTCGTTTTTTTTTTTTTATTATTATTATTATTATTATTATTATTAATCTAATAATTTAAATATTACACAAAATATGTATGAAAATGCACTGTTCGTTTTAAGTTTTGAATATTTTTTATAAAATATTAATGAAAACAGAGTTTTATATATAGTGAGAAAAAAATAGTGCCTCAATAATATCACATATTTCGAAGATATTATTGTTAAATTTAGTTTTTCTTTTTAATTATTTAGTACTATTTATAAATTTTAGCCAAATTTTAGGTTTGTTTTTTTTTTTAAAAAAGGAAGTAATTTGATTAATTTTTTTTTTTTTAATTTGTAACGCACGTGCAAAATTTGTGCAATTTTTTTAACTTAGAAATATTTATATATATTTAAGTAAAAAAAAAAAACTGGTAGAAAAGTAGTTGATGTGATTACCAAAATGTCCGTTTATATTTTTTTTAACTATTTAAATAACACCTTTTAAACAAACATCTGATACCGTGTTAGAATTTAATTAGTGCTTCCACAAAGAAAAAAACACATTTACCATATGACTTCCTTTTTTTTTTTATTACAGATGGAAAATATATTTCAAATATCCTTTAACTTTAAATACTCAAAAACTTCTTTTGTTCAATAAATTTTCGGTTTCATTTCTTTTCTGTTTGATATGGTAATCAATCTTAAAATATTTTTGTACTTGTACCTAAACCTAAAGGCTATTTAACGCCGATCCTTCAATTGGTAATTAACCAAACATGATTATAATTAACTTTCTTCAATAAAACACCGAAAATATTTCATATTTAAACGAGGCGGGGATTGGGGAGGGGGTGATAGGGAAGCATTATGAAATGTTAGACATTTTTTTTTTTTTTTTTTTGATTAATTAGTCATTCTGTATCATGTCTTTTTTGACAGCCAATAAATCAATTCCGTTTTACATTTATCAAGAAAAAGTTCCATTACCCTACCATTTTCTAAATCACTTTTGTTATAGGTTTATCG
>JANSTT010018335.1:0-14085 GCA_026745375.1 Platyura marginata
GAAATTTTTTTTCTACGATGAGTATTAAGGGACGTTACAAACTCCGTACCAAAGTTATAATACCCTTCGATTAACATTATACGGGTAAAAGAAGTATTCTGATCTAACATTTGGAGCCAAAAAAGTAGAGATAGTTTTTTATTTCTTATCCAATATTATTAAAATGATATTCAGATAATTATAATTCAGACAATTTAAAATTCAGATACTTTAAAATTCAGATAATTCATAATTCAGATGATTCAAAAAAAATTTGATATTTCAAAAGTCATAGATTAAAATTCAGATAGTTTAAAATTAAGATTACAATATTTTAAAATTCTGAAATATGTATCAATATTGAATTTAATGATATAATAAATGAATTTCGTGATTATTTTGCATAAATTATTAAAGAAATGTCTCAGTTACTTAGTGCTTCTGTTAAAGAAAATTGAAAAAGCAATAATTTTGAACCATCTCAATTATGGATTATCAGATTTTTGAATTATTTTTGAATTTCTGTGGAAACAATTAACAACGCAGATGTCTTGGTGTAATGGTTTTAATATTATTTGAGTAGTTGATTTTTGCATTCCGTAATTTATGTAAAATCTAAATTAATTATACAGTGGTTTTTTTTGCAACATTTTTGAAAATTGGAAAGAATTTTATATTTTTTTTATAGCATTGTGTTAAATCTGTAAACTTTAATTATTTATACATTGTAGACCTTTTTTTGTTCACAAAAAAAAAATTTGAAATTTTTAATTATATACGGTCACTCTTTATACAGCATTTCGCTATAACGGCCTTTTTTAATTATGGCAGTTTTTCGATTTACGGCCCTCAATGTTTCGTTATACGGCCAAAAAAAATTCTGTACTATCATGCCTCAACTAGACTCTTTATTATTCAATCATGGCCAAATCATGCTGAAAATACGCTCTCATCCATGAGATTGTTGATTGAAGATTGTTTACATTTTATATCCTGAGATAATAATTAATTCTTGTACGGCTTTTCCCTTTACGCCCCACTTAACCGAAACCTATCTAGGCCGTAAAGCGAGGTATTGTTTTTTTTGCTCATACAAAAAATGTGTGCCCCTAACAATTTCATTCAAATTAAATTATCATTAAAATTATTTAATCTTTTTACAGGACCTTCATAATTGTTATAGTGTATTTAAAACTTACATATTGCAGAATTTAAATGTACACAATTTGAATTACAGCAAAAATAAAATGTCAACCATATTGATTTTAATCTTTTTGTCCCGAACTGATTTTCAAATATTTACGACATGGTGTAACAACAACGATTACATAACATTACATTACATAACTGACGGGCCATGTAAATACATTTTTTCGCATAGAGATTTTGCGTAATCACCATTAATTAAAAATAATATTGAATATTTATCTTTATTACAATTTTTATTTTGTGATTTTATTTTTTACGTCTCTAAAACATCCGTTCGCTAAGGTTTGTTCAGATAAATTAATAATATTTTTGTACTTTTAGTGATTTTTTTTTTAAATTTTTTTATTTATTTATTAAATAGTGTAAAACTTTTTTGATATGTCCAGTACAACCAAAAAGCACCTAATCCATATTTATAATATAAGTAAAATGTAAAGTCGATTGATATTTAATGTTTCCAAGTAATCAAATAATATTCCTTTGATTTTATGCTTGAGAGTTGCAACTTGAAGATGTGTAGAAAAAATGTTGAAAAAAGGTTGACAAAAGGTTATCAAAAAAAAACACAAGTTTTTTGTCAGTTTTAAATAAAATATATTAATCAATTTTTTGTTTTCAAATTTTGTATCAAAAAACAAAATGTATTTGTTTAAATCTTTTTTTCGTCTGAATTATACTCTATTGTAATCTTTTTTTGGGCGAAGAGTTCGCTTTTAGTTTTGAGAAAATCTGGCTACATAAATAAGTCCAGATGCATAACCGCACTTGTATTGTTGTTTTTAAACAATAAATACTTTGTGATCCACTTACATATTTTCAATTCAACATATTCTCAATGTATCTCATAGTATCACAAAAAATCCATGTGTTAGATAACAAAAAATTGTCTTGGATAATAATGCTATTTCAAAAACACCTTTCTTTAAGTAATGCCTATAAATGATTATTTCAATTTGAATTGCTACTAACAGAAATTGTTTATAGTAAAAAAAGGTGATTGATAAGTATATAAATATATATCTTTGAAATTATATAAACGATGTATTAAATATAGCACATAAATGTACAATATTTAATTGCATCACTTGAACTTGTTCTCAAAGAAGTCAAAAGCGTGTCATTTATTACATTCATTTAAGTATAACTATGTACATAAATCCATATGTGCGATTAATATGCAAGTCTAAGACTCAACATTGAATTGAAAGTGTTCTCATTAAGTGAAAGGTAAGTGAAACAAATAAGAAAAGCATTAGAATTATGAAATTTTGATCCTTTTTTTAATTATGCATGTTCTATACAAATAGTTAGTTAGAGCCTTGACATTTAGGGTCGACGCTACCATATAGGCTGCCTAGCGCGAACAATTCATAAGGGCCAATATTCAACTCAAGCCGCACAACTTTATTGCATCAGGCAGGGGTGCTTCTTATCCGAATGAACAAGACCCTGACCAAAATTTAGAACATTATCTATCTATGTAATCACATTAAAATTTTATATAGCGATAGTATTTCTAAGCATAAATTGTAAACCTCTTACATATATTCTAGTTCAGTAGTTTATTATTTGGTGTGCCGCGAAATTTTTCATCTAAGCAATAAAATAATACAAATTATCAAAATATATGGTTTCCCAATACATCTATTCCTTTTTTAAAACCGATTGTGCGTAGTAGTAGATTTTATTTATTTTTTTAATGATGGCAACAGTGAGAGAAAAAAAATCTCATGCTCTATACTGTTGCTGTGATGTCGTTGGACGTTTTATAGGCAAGATGTCTGCAAGGCGAAGAATTTCTGTTCACACCTTTGGAGTTGAATGTAAATCACTACTTCAAATCTATTCCATCAATTTTTTGATTTTGTCTGAGCAAGAAGTATTGGCTTTACTTTCCATGGATCGGACATTGAAAATAATGGAATTACATATTATTGCTTTAAATAATTTCAATGTGATTTGAATTTTTCATGTTTTTTATATAACATCGTATTGTCAAAACTTATCTCAAAAACTTATCTCAAAAACTTATCTCAAAACAACTATCTGTTGTTTTTAATATAAGAAAGGAAGACAAAATTAGCTCACTTGAGCTCACTGGTTAAATGGCCGTTCTGTCAAAATTGAGATAAGAAAGTAAGAGAAGTAAAAGTAAGACAAGCAAAAGTGAGATAAGGTCTGAGGATAAGCAAAATACATGTATTTACTGAAAATAAGGTAAGATAAGCAATATTAAGCAGGCAACGTAGCTTAAGAAAACAACAAATACGTACAATCATACATTCATAGACAATAGACTACATATGTACATTGTACATACATACTATATATGTAACTATGTATATGGGTTTATGAGAACTTAGTCAATAAAATGAAAATGAAAAATCAAATAAAATGTGTATACTGCAAGTAGGTAACCTTATCTATGGCATAATAAAAGTCTGGCTTCGGTCCAGCCGACACTATAGTTAAAGATTCATATATACTTGCTCAAGATTTAATAGAAAATTTGAATATGTTTATCAATCTGTTGTATTTCAAATTATAATTATAATTATTTTTTTTTTGTATTTTGATGAGAAGAGTAAATAAACAATTAATGATCTTAAAAACATAGTATGTATGTAATTATGTATATTGATTTACTACATATGTAAATTTTCGTGCAACTATACATAAACCATACAAAAAAGGAAAAGCCTAATGCTGCAAATTTATTGCATCTCCATTATTTTTTTATTTTTTTTCATAGAAGTGTGATTTTTTATGAATCACCTACACTGAGGCCTTTACTTAGACCCATTGTATAGTACTTCAGTTACATTTATCTCAATTTATCTGATGATCTCTTTTTTTGTGGGAAAATGTAGCATTTGAGGTGTTCTTTTTACGGAAACCTTTCAAATTGCTCGCTATTTCATTTAAGCAATACTATTTTTATGAGATAATGCCGTTATCAGACTTTTTTTAAGTGAAATTCAACCATCCGGCCTTAGATTCAAATTAACATGCCAGAGAAAAACATTTTCATGTTTTACCCCAGTTGGACTTGAACCCGGGACCTCCCGCTCCAAAGGCAACCACTCAATCCATTAAGCCATTTGGTCGGTTTGCATCTCCATTGAATGTTGTCGTTGTTTTCAATTAGAAATTTTATATGGCATTTGAGTGTGATTTTATTTGGCGATTATCCTTATTAAGGGCCCCATAGACGATCAATTTTAAATGTCAATTTTAATTGACGAACGCTCTCATCCATTAAAATTGATCGTTTATAACGACCATCAATGACATTGTCCATTAAATTGATGGATCAAACCATGTTTGATTTTTTACAATGTAACCACAATAAACATTGAACATGTGTGGTTGTTGTCAATGTATGCGTCAGTTTTTTAAACAGTCGAACAAGCAACACGTTAAAATGTGTCACTTTGCGACCTGTCCGAGAGATTTTGTAACAGAATTTATCGAAATATACAGAGAAAACGAGTGTTTATGGAAAGTGACCAGTAAGACTTATAAAAATAGAGATTTAAAAAGAAATGCATATGGAAAATTAGTGGAAAAATTAAGTGAAGTAGACAAAAATGTAAGCAGCTATACATAATAGATGTGTTTCCATACTGAAAAATTGACAATTTTAAATGAACGTTTGTGGCCAATTCTTCATCAATTTTAATTAAAAATATTTTCAACAATTTTAATTGATCGTCTATGGGACCCTTTAGAGGAAAAGAAGGGTTTACATTAAAAATAAGTACCAACCATAGACAATAAGAATAGATGACTACTAATAGGTGCAGCAATATGGGGAATGGAAAATTCGCCATTATTAGTATTACAAACCGACGTTTTTACTCTCTGAGAACTGTCAACAGAGATTATTTTTTTCGAATTATATAATAAAGGCTAATAATAAATTATATTGTAAAGGCTTCTCATTAATTATTTTGTGTTTTGTGCCCATATTTGTTTTATCGTTATAATTCGATTAATTTTGAATTGTTGTAAGGAATTGTTACAATTATTTATAAATTTGAAGGATTCCAAAACAAGGAGGTAAAGCATGGATTATTTACTAGGGAACAGACACATTTTTGAGACATTAAATATTTTTAATTCTATTCATAATCTAATGTTTGAAACTTCGACTACACAGAATCATTTTGTATTAATTATTAAGGCTATTTGAGCATACAATTTTCCCAATCAAAATTTTGTCCTGCCTCTGCGCAACTTGTCAAGCACTTCTCCCCAAAGAGAAATAATGACGGTCATTAGGTGAATCGTACTTATTTTGGTTAAAGTTACCTCCTTAGATAACCTACTCTGAGGTACAAACTCTGGTCGTCCAAAAGAAGAAAGAAGAAAAGATACGAAAATTTAATTAGCATACCGTGATGCATATAACGTTGAATGTTGTTGTTGTTTTCAATGTTCAAATATGTATGCGGATAAACACCACTGATAAGATATGATTTATAGATGAGACGCTCAGCGCTAAAACAGCCTCAAATATGACACTTTCAAAAATCTTGAGCAAAAAAAACATAATATAATATATTATGTATATTTTTGAATGTATATTCGTATGTAAGTATGTACATATATGATAATATGTGCTTGAAATTTAAAATAAACTTTGTTAAAAATACGAAAACTAGAATAAAAAACATCAACAACAATAAACATTAAACAATCAAGCAATGATTATATTACCTAACATCCGATCACATTGCACTACTCTATATATAGGCCATATAAGAAATGGCCCTGCTGTATCACGTAACTTATATGTATGTATATACGTACCGATTCATATATTAATCAACTCATTAATTAGCAGCTAAAATTTCAAATTCAAATTAAATTTTTTCTTCCAATAGGGGACAGTGATCAGTGAAAAAATTAGGTACAACAGCCTATATTGTAAGTATAACAGTTGTTAATGAGATATACCTAAACACGTTTATACATATGTACTAGAACTAGAGTAACCTGTGCTAAGTCCATTTTTGTTGCCGTTCAAAGATAGCGTTAAACATAAAGTCGTTTTTCCATAAAATAATCCACGTTGACGAGTCAACATACCAATTAGACGTTATTAAGTTATTGAAATTGTTTTATGTATTTTTAATTAATGATTTTGTCATATATTACGGCTAAAACAATGCTAAATACAGTAGAAATATTCTAAAATTGTTTATATGTAATTCATAAATATATAATTATTATGTGAAATAATGAGTCAAAGTCGACTTTTACCAGTGGTGTTTCCAAATGGGGACATAAAAATTATTCTCTTTTAACTATCAAATAAATGTGTAAATCCTTGTTATCTCATAGATATACTATCGAAGTTAACCCTAATCACACCAGATTGTGACTTTGGGTCACATTTTATTTTGGAAAATTTTAAATTCTTTTACAATTATGAATTGAATAAATGTATGACTATGTATATAACGATTAAAATTAACCAATAATAGTTTTCTTTAGCATAAATTCAAGTAAATTGAGTGGTTCAGTGCCAGAGTTGCCTAACCCACAAAATTTCACTGATTTTAATCACTGATTTTTGGATAACATGACTATAACATAACATAATATAACATGTCAAGTTTGGGCATCAATATCTCATTTTAGAGTAATTGTTAGTTAGGCAACTCTGACACTGAACCACTCAATTATTCACACTAAGTAAAATAATCTCTATGTTTTGTTTATCATAAAAATAACCTGGTGTGATTAGGGTTAAATTAAATTTACTTAATAAAAGTAGATAGTGCATAACAAAATCTTAATCTTTTTTAAAATAATAAATTTGACTAAAATTATCGCCACATACGAAATTCTTAAATACGCCAACGTACACGCCAGGTGGTCCTATGACTCTTATTTAACTTGTCAATATGGCAATAAAATGTGAAAAAAAAACTATTTAGAGACACACCGTACTCTGATGTGGGGGATGCTATATCCACCATCAATCAATTTATTCAATTAACTTTTGCGTAATTCATTCATTTTATCGTTTTTTATAGATCGTGGTTCTTTTATCAAGTTTAGCTAAACGACGAAGACCGAGCAAATGGCTTAGTAAATCCGAAACAAGAAATTGTTATTCACTGGTATGTTAAGATGAATCTAAAGCGGGGTGGTTGGATGGTACTGTATTATCTCTAGAATGGCAATGCTTAAAAGTATCGGTGGAATGGCGAACATTTGTAAGGTTTCATAAAGGAAATATCTCAAGTGCTCCATTTTTACAAAAAGAGATTGTCATATCAACTAAGATATATGTAACAAGAGGTCCAGTAAACAACGTGGAATAACTATGGATCCAATGCTGATGCTGAAGGCGCATTAAGGCGCCGCCACCTAACTTTAGTTAAACGACAAAACCACAAACGAACAACAACTGTATAACTATACATTTTATATGTATATAGATAGATAGATATGTAAATAGATAGATTTGACATTTGAGAGAGGTTAGTTCCATATTCCCTACAGTATGGTGTTGATCCTGTTTATATCAAGCTTCGGAGGCATCTCGTGATTTCCCTTGGTGAGGAAAAAAATGAATTTATATATTGAAGTCTGCAGCGGGCTAGTGCTTCACATTCACAAAGGATGTGTTCCACAGTCCATCTTTAATATGGCATAATCTGCAAGTGTCGTCTGTAGAGATTTGTAGTCTATGTAGATGTTTGTTAGGCCTGCAGTGACCAGTAAGAAATCCTGTTACTATGCGAATTTTGTTTATTTTTAAGTTGAGAATTGTATTGGTCAAATAGATAGAATTATTTGGGAGAAATTACTTGGAGTTGGAGTGTCTGTATCCTTCAATGTTTTTCCAAATTTACTTGTGCTTCTTGTATAAGCCATTCGTTAAATCTAGTCTTTACAAGTAATTAGTTTCTATAGACGGGCCTGGGTTGTATGAAAGAACGACTTCAGCCTATTCTGGTCAGTTCATTTTCTTCTAACTCACTGTGCCCAGAGACGCAAACAAAATTAATTTTGTTTTGTTGAGATACAGTATTTATTACTATAAAGTAGTTCCATACGAGAAATTTAGATAAAAGTCAACCAACATTTTCTGCAATTTGACACAATCTATACTAATTTATTAATTAAGGACCTTTTGTTATTTTACTCAAGTAGAGGGATCGACAAGAAAAAATAGGTGCTAATATCATCCTCTTACCTTACTTTATACACCTATCCATATTTACATATATGTGGATTATCCATATTTACATACTACATGCTACATACATATATGTATGTTATTAAAGTTGGTAACATCATATAAAATTGTAATTTCTTAAAAGCTCAAAAGTTTTAAATTCTAATATAAAGTAAATGCAAATCCATCCCCTATTAGATGTTTTACATCCTTTATCATTTCATTAAAACTTTTTTAATCTTTTTATACTTGAGTACTGATATACGGGATGCATATCCTGTGTAGTGTGTACTTATACCAAAAACATAGAAAATAATTATGAGAAATTAACTAATGTAAAATCTAAAATGCTATCATTTGTTGTTATATAATTCTAATGAATTTCCCAAATAAATTCTAAAAGAATATTGATACGACGCATACAAGTCAACATTGTTTGAGATGATAAAATTTGATAAGGAATAATTTTCAATAATTAATTTGTACATTACAGGTAATAAATAAATAAATATAGAAAGACAAGTATTTATAATAATATCTGCAATGAATCAAATGTAATTGCTGAATAGAATCGATATTAATCAAGTGGGGATATTTGGAGTACTATACCAGATGATCGTTTTAGGACAATCACTTGGAACTATATCATTTACTATAAAAAGAGGTAATATTTGTATTAACGTTTAGTATTGATTGATCATACATTTCGCAAAGTTCTCCTTTGGATTTTAGTGTTTTACGTGTTGTGCATATTACAAATATTTAACAAAATGAAATTTTTGGTAATAATTTCTTTTACTATAAAATTATATTAGAGAATAGGAATACATACTTAGGTTAAATAACATTTTTATGTTTTGATCGACATTCCCAAAATCAAAATTCCCAAATCAAAATTCCCAAAACAGAATCCCTAAATTAGTTTTAACGAATCTTCAATCTTACCTAAACTTCGGTATAAAATTACTTACAGTGGTGGGCAAAAAATATAAGTTTAAGGCATATTTTGTATGAAAAAGTCGAAATTCAGTAATTTCTCCTAATTTTTAGGATTGATATCTGAGAAATCAATGAATGCAATTATTCTTTATTTTTAAAGAATAAGGACAGTTGCATTTAAGGATGCCCTGTTGTGCAAAATAATAAGTGCGCAAAAATTGAATGCTATGAAATGCTTGAATTTCTACTTTTTCATACCAAATATGCCTTGCACTTATTTTTTTGAACTCCACTGTATATGCAGATTTACTAATTATTTTATTAATTTAAATTTAAAATATGCCTTGCAAAAAAAATAGTTTTTCTATCACAGTAGCATTTGTTTTTTGGTTAGCTATCAAGCAAAAAACCACAAAAGAAATGTAAATGTGAAAAAATAGTTTTTCGTCATACACGTTGTCATAAAAGTGTCAAAAACTGTCATAAAAAATACTCAATTTTGTATTTTTTTATGGCATTTTACTACAAATTACTGCAAAAATTAAAATAACAAAAAAAACCATCACTCTCTCACTACAATTTAATTTGTATTTATATCTCGCTTTATTTCTCAGTAAAATAAATTTTTCACAATGTAATTCCAGTAAAGTCAGTCTATATCTACATTTGGAGATTTTGAGTTTGGGGATTTTGTGTATGGGGATTTTATGTTTAGGGATTTTGATTTGGGGATTTTTTACTTCCGTTAATAAAATAAAATATACTTGTTCAAAAATTGGCTTGATTCAAAAATAAAACAAAAACAAAAAAAATTTCTTCAATTCAATTTTTAATCAATATTGATCATATATGAATAATTTCTAAATTTTGTATTTTTTGTAGATTTCTTTCAAAATTCTCCGACAACAATTTACAAATCTCACAAAGAGATGATTTACTTTATAAATTATCTCTAAATTAATTAAAATTGAGCCAAGGGTCAAGGTTGCTCGCCTATATAGCTTCATAGTACATAGCTTCATAGTATGAACGAAATAGAGCCCATTTAACTTGCTATTCCATAATTCCTTTTGCAAAACACAAACGAAAAACCTTCACTGTGACTCTTAAGTGTGGTCCTGCAGCGTAATAGTCGTGTGTTTTACCACTAATGTTTTTATTGTTAAATAAGTTTATTAAAAACTCCACTTGACCTTCACTTGACAGTTACTAGAAAACTTGTGTGTTTACATATTTACAGATTGTCTGTTCACTGTTCGCCGCTGTCGCTTATGCTGCACCTGGTGGCTATGGCGGTTTTGGCGGATATGGTGGATATGGCGGATTTGGCGGGCATTTTGATGCTCCTATTTCACTTGGACACGCTTCATATGCTCCAACAGTAAGTTTTAATTTAATTAAAATGATTTTTTACATTATTATTAGACAATTCTTTAATTAAACCTAAGCGACAACAGGTATGGAAAATTCAATAAACATCAAATATAATAAGAAGCTAAATCTCTCCTCTGCTATATTAGATATTTTTATATTATTTACAAATACCTCGCCCATTCATATAAGAAGTTTTTAATACTTGAAAATTCAATGTACCAACTTACTACCAAGTCTGAACTACTAAATAAGTAGTTATGCAATGAACTCTCTGTTTGATATTTTTCATATTGTGAAAACTGTGGATGGATGAGCTTTTTTTTGTAAAATACCAGGTTATTATGGTCATTTTCTTTCGGGTTTTTTGTTATATCTATAATTAATTTTCCTATTTTAAACTAATTGTATAGAGACAAACTCTAAATATTTTTCCTTTTTTTTTTATTGAGGTGGTGAAAGCAGCTCCAGTTATTCAATATTCTGCACCAGTAGCAGTTCATGCTGCACCAGCTATTCATGCTGCACCAGTTGCTGTTCATGCTGCACCTGCTGCTACTAGTTATTCATCATTTAGTCAAGTATGTATTCCACCATTGAATTTATGTGTTTAGCATATTTACAAATATATTACAAAGTAATAATATTGAAGAAAATCAAGACCCTTTTTGCTAATAATTGATTGAATTTAATATTTCTCTCAAGAAAGGAGAACGTTTTCGAGCAAAATTTTCTTGAATCGATTTCTAATGAAATAGTTTGTATTTCACTCTAAGCGGTAATTTTAAACTTTTTTATAATTTCAATCTCGCACGCGCCACCCCCTAAAAAATGTGTTCATGCATGCAAAATAATACAATTGAATTTACTTACATTCATTTAATAATTAAATGATTTAATTCTATGTATAAATAGAACAATAAATCGCTAGATGTCTGTCACTCGATATTGAAAAATATTCTTCCACAGAAAAATAATCTGGGACAGACAGAATAAGGTTGTCTGATCCAGTCATATTTTTTTAGTCAAAATCAATTTTTTTTTTTAATATTTTTCTTTAAATTATATTTTTCAATAAAATCACACATACTTGGAAACATATTCATTTTCACTTGTGACATTTTGGTTTTCAATGGCGTTAATTCCATAGTGAATGGTATAGATAGAGATGAAAGTAATTCTTATGATGATATTATTTTCGAGTTATGTATTATTTTTACCCATACTATTATAAAATGTATTTAATATTAACCGTTCCCCCTTTGAATCGCCCCCCCCCCCCCCCTTTGGGTCGCGCCCCCCACATTAAAAACCCCTGCCTTATACTCATCTAGATATTATGATAAGTACGTTGAACATTAAAGTTGCATGTAAATAATACATTAAGTACATACACCTTATTACTAAGGTTATATTTATATTAACAACATTGTTTGACTAAACCTATACATGTATTATATTTGATGATTACAAGATTTTTAAGCACCCTTTGATTATACTGTACAAATGTAGATATAAGATAGGATAACATCCTATAGTAATCCTATACAAATCTCAATTCCACTTAAATATTATTTAAAATAAATATATAGGTACAGTGTAGGTACATTAAATATAAAGTAAATTAAATATATACCTCAATTTTACTCGTATTCAAATTTTAGCGTAGGAATGCTAAAATAATAAAAAAATTCATTAAACAGAAATACTATAAACGATTTAGTAGCTTAGTACCTTACCAACCTATTTAAATCAAAATAATTTTATAAAATTGAATGCTAGACTTACGCATTATGTATATAATAAGTAGGTACATACGTATCTCAAACCAATTTTCGTATAAAAACCATTTTAATTGGATTCAATGATAAATTACCCAAGTTAAAGTCAGAAAATGTGTAATATCGGTGGATGGACAAAATTTTAGTATTCGATTGTATATCGTCCCTCTCAGACGCTACAATTATATTGTTATATGTACATTTACATATAAATTGTTAACTCATTTAATAAGTAGTCTATATTCCTAGATTGATTCATAAATAAATATCAATCCGCCATCCATGCATCAGCTCAAGTTTGTTAAGTCAACTTTGCAACGGCTGACAAGGTAAATAAAGATAAAAAAGAACGAGATTGGCAGAGCTCGACGATCCGGCTTTCAGAGCAGACGCTCTAAGGTTATAGTTAAGTGCATTTACACTAATAAAAATTATATTTAAATACATATTGCACATAATTTAATATACAACAATTTACAACATGTGTATAACATCTATATACAACATAATTTACAACATCTTTACACCATAAAACATCGATACAACAAATATCCAACAAATAACATCTATACAATTTACAACGCACACAACAATCATTATAATCCATTGGCATTGATACAAGACAACACATGGCGCCAATGTACATAATCGAGTTCGTCCACAACAGAAGTTCTAGAAATCGGCTGGATGAAATCCTAAACAGAAAAGTCACGTACATCCTAAATCTGTTCTCCTTCCTTTTCCTTTGGAATAAGTAACGTAACCTCAATCATAATAAGTTAACTAACGTAAAATTATTTATTACATTCTTTAAAATAGTAAAAAGTGGTGTTCCAAGATCTCTATTACACGATATTATTGGTTGCGTAATTTAACAATTTAAAATGCATGGAATTTCATTGTGCTACATTATTTTTTCAAGTTTATTACGTCATTCTAATTACATTTCATAATTCACAATTCGTATTTCATTTTTATTGTCAGTCACTCTTTAAGGAAGTCTAAATGTTTTCCTTCAAAATGGCCCACAATCGGTAGTCAGGTATAATTGTATTGGTATAGGATGGGAGATCGATTCTATGATGCGTTGTATATATGTATATAAACATTACCATACATTTGATTCAATTCACAATACCACATCATTAATAATTTATGAGATTATGAGAATATGAGATATCACATATCATTCCATACCATTCGTTCGATTCATTTCACCCAATTGATATTCAATCAGAACATATCCAATATTAATAAAACTGATGCACTGTTATCAGTTTTATATATCCGAAATATTTTCTTAAACTTGAGCTAATTGGGAAATTATAATATTGCCATTCAATATAATTTAAATAAAACTACTTTTGTCTATTTCAGTGAAGAAAATATAGAATGAACTGAATCAAATTATTTCTACAAATATTCAGTTGCTACACAATAATTATTCAACCAAAATCTAAAGCCCCATAGACGATCAATTTTAATTGACGAACGCTCTCATCCATTAAAATTGATCGTTTATAACGACCAACAATGACATTGTCCATTAAATTGATGGATCAAACCATGTTTGATTTTCAACAATGTAACCACAATAAACATTGAACG
>JANSTT010018336.1:0-56623 GCA_026745375.1 Platyura marginata
ATATACAGTAGAAACTCATTAATCTGGACCCCATTAAATATATAAAATAATTACAATGAATTATATTTTATGATGACAATTTAAAATCCGACATAACTTCACGGTGGTATACAAAAAATGACGTCAAAATGTCAAAATAATTGTTTTCAGTTGGGTTTTTTTTCCTGTCGCTGCTATTTGTGAATGCAATTAATTAATTAATGGTTATTAATTGTATGTGAATATAATTCCGACTCATATGCCTACAACATGTTTGCTCAATATTTTTTGGTGTCACCTATATTTTGTGGTGATTTTCTTGGTGACAGTCACCTTACATGAAATGATTTTTAAAAAAGTAAAAAATGACAGTCAGTTGGATGAAGTCGCACTAGGTTGTTTTAGCTATTCATTTATTCATTTTTTGGACGACCTAGAGCTCCAATCTCCCTCCATCTTTCTCCATCTCTTCCTCCCTCTTTCTCTCTCTCTTTCTTCCTCACAATCTCCCTCTCTCTCTCTCTCCCTCTCACCATTTCTTTCTCTCTCTCCATCTAACCATTCCTTTCTCTCTCTTACTCCCTTTCTCTCTCCGGAGTCCGAATTAACGAGGTTCTACTGTAGGTATACATATTGTTTCACAAATTTATTATATGGAAAAATATTTTTCTTTTTTCTTTTTAATACCCTCGTATAAGGTCCGTTTGAGTGCCGTAATTTTAATATCATCAGTACATATCACACATAACAATTGCTTTCAAAAAGAGATACTTCTACGGAAAAGATTGAATTAAGAATGTTTGTCAGGTTCAAAATTTGTAAACAAACAAAAACATTGTTTTTCGTTTAACATAAAGTGATCCTTTAATCACAAAAACAAATATTCAAGGTAATTTTCCTTTCCAAAATATTTCCTATTATTAAAAATTAACCTTTCTCAGAATAATTGCTCTTCTCACAACAAAATACCATAATTGGGTTTTCTCGTAACTGCCACAATAAAGATTTGTTTTCTTATATATATAGAAATGGAGATAAGAGGTGTCATTTTTGAGACGGACATTTGACACCATGTACCAACAACAACATCCGCATATATACTTAGTGAATATTCTAAATATAATTAAGACATGCACTTTATATCAAATTTCATTGTAGCAATTATTTTTGTTCGACACAAAATTGTACCTACACACAGTACACTTCTTTTTTTGAGCACAAGAAGAATAATGTTTGTACTGAACATGGATTATAAACAAACATAAAACAATTACTATTAAATAAACTGGTTACCTAAGAAAAATAAACAGTATTAGCATTACAATTTATAAAACGTAAATATTTGATATTTACCTTTTGGATGAACATTATACGTTTCTCATATGTTGATTTTTCTTATTTTTGGCGCCCACATACTTAATAGTCGTGTATCGTAACGTTTAGTTATATATATATATATATATATGTATATTAGAGTGGAACGATCATTATGTATATTTATCAGTATTGGAATTAACGTTATTGTTATTGAAATGTAACGAAAATCCGGCCAAAATCTAAAATTACCAGTTAACCCTTTCAAGCTTAGTGGTCGCACTGTGGAACGATTAATACATTTTTTTTTTCCAAATGCCGATAAACGAAATAGATGCGAATTCATTTGTTTTCGCCATACTGTTTTTTGGCGTTAGTGAATACGAATTACATATCTATGGTAATAAGTTAAAGTAGCTAAAAGTCCATTTAAATAATTAAAGACTTAAGCTACTTTAATTTTTTGCCACAGATATATTATATTGTAATTTGAAAAAAATACTTTTTTTTTATTTTTTGCCGTCCACAAAGGGTTAATGTAATCGCTACAATTATCAGTTACATCTATACATTATTGTATTCAGCTTTAATTTGTGTATACCTCGATTTAAAAAAAAATCATTAACTTTTTTAAACCTATTTTCTATCAAAATTCAAAATCTCCCACGCCAATAGTAGCGATCGATAGATCGGCGAAATATTTCTTTTCTGATACAACATTTGAAGCAGCTAACTGGGGAAAAACAGTTATCCGTACAAAAGCCCCGTACATTAAAAAATTGAAATTATGGAATTAAAGAATTATTGTCCCATATATTCCAAAATTTTTTTTAAAAATAAACATAGCTAAATCGACTTACAAACTAAATACTCTCTCTCTGTCCGGCCAAATTTCTCCCAATCAAAAATCAAACAAAATTTGATTCTACGCTAATGTAAATTAAATTAAATTTCTAACCACCAATAACAAAAAAAATAGAACAAAACTCTTCGTTACTATACGAGAAAGAATTTTTTGCCCATAATTCATTTTGAAAAATTCATTAAAAATACTAAACAAAAAAAAACCACCCGACATCTATTGGATTGATACATTTCTCAGTTTTAGCTTTATATTTAGTCTTAAGGCTAAACCTCAATCCCCCAACATGTTCTCTGCATTTACCAACCGCCGCCCTGGAATCTTAATTTGACTAAACTCAAATTTGACCTTGAATAATTTTTGATCTAAAGAAATAAACCCATGGTTCGTAACTTTATCAAGTTTAATAAAAATCCTAAAGCCTAGCAAATGCAACAAAAGGTACAAGCCAAAGCAAATGCTTAATTTTTATACATAAAAATGCTAAATTTTATGCATACGGTCCATTATCACAACATTAACATTATTGTTTTCGCTCACCTAATAAAATATCCATCTCCAACCTTAGCGGGCAATATTTCCGCAAAATATTACAACCAGATGAAAAACTAATTTAACATATGGTCACAGGAATATTTTCCACAAATGTCCACTTAACAAAAAAAAAAAAAAGGAAAACTTTATTCGAAAAATGTCAACTTCAATTTAAAACAAAAAGTTTGTTATGTGTGATTTGTATAATTGGTAAAACTACAATTTTTTGTTTTAATTTTTATTTGCATTTTAATTTTATAGATCACTTTCTATACACTGGTGACAGTACCATTCAAATATAATTTCAATTAATTTAATTTAATTAACAGCACATTTTATTATAAATAATTTTGCTTAAAAATGTCTCTCGTCACATTGAAATTTTTTACCGTTTTTAATTGTTTTGTAGTTGGTAGCAATGAATTATCAGAGAGTCGGTATTTGATTGGCTATAATAATTAATAAGCAAAAACGAATCTTTTGTCAACCTGCTCAATAGTACAGTAAGGTACAAAAATATTTGAACTAAATATGTTTTTTATCTATTAATATTAATATTTTTGAGAATAACGCAGTGAATTGGACAAATAATTTCAATTTGTAGCAGAATCCGAAATCAAAATGAAATTTCATGTTTTGCTATGATTTTTTTCCAATTTTCCACCACTGGTATTTGTTTAAAAATAATTCGATAAAATCAACTCGGAGAAAAAATATGTACCAATACGAGCACGCAAAAAAAAAACCTTCCAGAACGCCGGCAGTTCTGGGCGAAGATTGATCTTATTTCTCCTTGAAATAAGTAAAATAAAAGTCACCATTATTAAGATTGCAATTATGATTACAATATGACTGATGATGATCCCGTTTGAGAAGCACAAAACTACGAATAAGTCATCAGAAATTGTTTGTCTCTGGCTCTAAAGTATTTTCGTAGGTGAGCTTTCCGGAATATATAGGAATTCAAATTTCCCAATCACTTTAATGGAAAATTCATCACTTCATTTGGAATTGTATTCCTCGTGAATCTGTTGTACGTATGCGAAAAACGAATGTGAAAAATAACAATAAGATCTTTAACCTTCAGGGTTCGCATTCATCTGTAACGACCTTCTCGGTCATTACATGCTTAGTTTAGTCTTATTTTGTATTTTGTAATTAAAGTTTAATGAATTTTGCTATTTTTTAATTCCTACATTTTTTCGCTACCGTTCCTGTCCTTCCTTGATAGAGAAAGCCTACAAAAAGTCATGGAAGTCGATTTGGGAAGTTGGAATCGATATCGAGAAAAGAAAAAGAAAAAGAGGACTTCTCGTTTGACCATTAGCGCGTACGCAGCTGCGTTAAAAATAACCAATACAATAAACAATGAAAAAAAGTAATAATTCTACACAAATAATAAATCTACCAAAGGATCAGCCATCAAGAAGGAAATAAAGCTACAAACATATCGAAACCATCTACAATCCTCTTCTTGTAAAGTTCATATAAGTAATGACCGCGAGCCAAGTCACCATTTTACATTTTACAAGTAGGTATGTAGAAATTACTAATTGCAAAATTAATTTTATATAATTTAACAAAATCGCATTCCAATCCACCCTAATAAAATAACACATACTACAATCAATGTTATGTTTATTACATTCATTGTATAATGATTATTAAGATACTTTAGTCTATTCAGAGTTGAACTTAGCGAAATGCAACCCTGACAATTTTAGAATAGAATAAATGGTTTGAAAGTGATTAAAAACCTTAAAAACTTTTAAAAAAAAACTTAAAAACCTTTAGTTTAGTCTCTTTTTTAACTAAAAATTAACTTTGTAACGTTTTCCCATTATCCTTTTTAAATGCCTTAGTGCGACTCTGACACTTAAGGCATAATACGCGTAGGCAGCCAAGTGTTAATTTGTTTTATAGTCACGTTTTAGATAAATATTACGAAAAAGAAAAAAAAATTTGTTAATTGTATTGAACTAAGAACAATAAATTTGCAATCTAATTGACACGCATTGAGAATTTATTTTAACAATTAAATTTTGAACAATTTATACTTGCCTCGCTTCTTTCGTTTGTATATACATAGTTTAATATAAATGTCACGTGCTTTCATATCGCTTACTTTAAAGAAATACAAAAGCTTTGTTATTTTGTAACAATTGTTTTGTGATGTGTTATTTGTTTTATGCCTTTTTGATGATAGTCTATTATGGGCGGTCTATAATTTTGATGATGGTAGTTTGATATTTTATTCTATATAGAACATAGAACAGAATTACTTTCATACAAACAATCATCATTTGAGTTTTTTTTTTTTTTTTTTTTTTTATAGCTTCCGGCTAATATGCTATAAAATAAAAATATTATTACGATATTACCTACCACAGAGAGAGAGATATAAAAATATTTATTTCATCAAAACACTTAAAATCGAGTGAAATTATATTACTCGTGATCGTAATCGTAGTCGTATTTAAGTTTTTTGGGTTAAATTTTTAATATTTTCTCTGTATAAAAATTAATAAAAATGTCACATTAAAATTAAAATGTAGAAAATAAAATTCGAAACTGTTAATTAAACCAAAAGTAATAAAAATCTAAATCAAGGCTTTAGTTAGTCTTTAGTGCAGCCATTAAAAAAAAAACGAAAATGTGACTACTGAGAAGATGGTTCGGGTCAATGGGTATTTCCATTTTATAACAGTCCAATGGTGAACGATAAGATAAATTTTATTGAGAAAACTAGATCAATTCCTTTATCAAAATAAATGTCTGGAACAACACTTTTTCTTTAAGATAACTATTTCTAAATAAAGGTTCCACGACAATTTCGCGAAAACGACAATTCCCCGAAAATACAATTTTCCGAAAACGATCGCCGACTTGGATTAGGTTAAAAATCACGGCGACAGAATAGCAAAGCGAACGACGACAGAATAGAAAATGCTCACAAAGTACCGGTTGAGCGAAAGCTTGGTCGAAAAACAGTCGATGCGTGAATGAGAAAAGTTATAAACTCCTATTGCAGCGGTGGGGGTGGGGGTTCGTGAGAATTATTGATCCCATCATCATGGCATTATTTAAAAAAAAAAAAACTTACGTCATTTTGATTTGTTGGAAGAAAATGGAAAAAAAATGGTTGTTCACCGAACATCTTGACCGCTTGTGTGTTTTCAACTCAAAACTCGACTTTTTTCCCCCTAAGAATGGAACAGTTTCCAGTTGCACATTTTGATGATTTTCTCAAAACTTTGTTGGAAAATTGAAAAAAATGTACATGACAAAAAAGATTGAAAATAAAATTTGCCATCAAATATGTCTTTTGGTGTGTTACTCTAATTTCATTATTAGAGCCTGCAGATCGCTTTTATATCTTCTATAGGTTCTGCCGACAAATTCAAATACCATTTTTCGAATACACCACATACCAGGAACACTTCCTGTTTCAGTGCGTGCGTACTAAAAAAAAAAGTTAAGCGGACATTGTTCAGAATGACGAAAAGAGGAGAACGCGCATTATGGTGAAATAGTTTTTTGTGATGAATATAATTAGTCGGTATCACACATCAGGCCACACACTTTTGCCCGACAAACCGGTTTTAACCGGCAAACGGTACATAAAACAACAAGAAAACGGTCAACACTTTTCTTAACCAAACCGTTGTTGTTGGCCAAAAGTGTTCGCCTATGTCATACCGACTATTTGGCTATTTTTCACATAAAAAACACCACCTATCAGTGGCGGTTCGTGAGAATTATGGATTCCGTCATCATGAGACTATCATTTTGGTGAACAACATTAAGATCGAGTGGCCGAACGATTAGAGATGATTTTTTTTTAAGAGTTTTTTTTTTGGATTCGTTGTTTTCTGTTAGGTTAAAATTACGTCACTTTGTGTCTCGCTTTAATTCTCATTTTCAGTTCCAATGAAATCACTTTCAGTAGCACTTAATTCCGATTTACTTGATTCGATTGACTTACTCGGATTTGGCTTCAAGAATCTGTCCAAAGAGCCACTTAGGGCGGCATTCAAGTATTTGGAGTATTTTAAGGCGGCACTTTAGGAATTTGCCTCGAGCATCACAAAAGCTTTGTACGCCACCGTGTACCTATGTACACATTTTCTTGTAATATTCTAATATACACAATACACAGAGCTGGTTACATTTAAGGCATATTAAATTTAAAATAGCACATCAAACAATAAATAAATCCCTAGTTAAAAATATATTATTTTAGCTAAAAGGCAATATTACATTACAATTCAATTCAATTCAATCGTATATGTTATATATATGTACATAATAAGTAGGTACTTGTACAAATGTACAATATACAGACACACATAATGGGATAATTTTAATCTCTTATTGTGTAAATCCCTTTAAATTAAATTTAATTAAATTAAATATGGGTAAATAAGTCTAATACCATAAGCTGGCTTTGATATCGATTTTGATTTGCGGGTTCTCTTATGAATGAAAACAAATCGAAAGGAAATAATTAATTTCATTAACGAATTAATGGTAAATACCTTGACGTACATACATATATACATACATATCACATATCCTTCCCGATACCTACATACGAGTATGAACATATATGCCGATAGTATAACGCGCTTCTGAGTGTATTTTACATGCAAACGGATATTCAATTAACTTTAAATACACAATCGACTGAAAAGGGATGTTTTAATCTTTCCTTATACATTTCTTACAGTATTTAAGACTTCAGTTATTTGAGCAGGTATTTAAAGTAATGTTTCCGGCTTAGTGAAATATTTCTTTATCCTATCCTTTGAATCAACTGAATTTGGGGTTAATACTAAGCGCGTATATGAATGGGTGATGATACATTTACAGTGAGGTACTTAAGTATTGGTACAATAACAATAACCAATGAATGTATTTTTTATCCTTTTTGTTTAATGACTTCGTTGTGATCTCAACTATAAAAAGAAAGTGAGATAAATATTACCGCGTGAGTTTTTTCGCCTATTCATATTCACTTTATCTATTAAAGATACTCACCATTCCGGTATTGTGATTACAAAACTCCCTATAAGTGAGGGTGACCATTTTATTTTTAGTTCAGTACCAAATCTACTACTTTTTTAGAAAAAAAAAGTGTGAAAATTAAACGTCAAAGTTGTCGCGTTGAACTTTGTTTACAAAACATTTTGGAGACACAAAGGGCCCCTTCGATATACCGGAGCAGCAGTTTATAGGACTATATCGTTTTTTCATAAATTTGGCGTCAAGTCTCATTGACGAACTGACACCATTATTGTGGAAAAGTCTGTACAATAACAGTGTGCCGGTATATCCTCAATTTAACCTCACTTTGTCCAACTAAAGATAAAATTGTCGTATATTCTCTATATTGACACAATTAAATACAAAACATAATTGAAACAAAATAAGAAATGATTTAGCAAATAATGAAACTTAAAGTTTTCTTTTCCATTTTCTGCTTCGCAAAAATAGTTATTCAGTTTTCTCACGCAATGAAGTTTTTCACTTTGCAATCACAATACCGCTGCAATTTATTTGGTCCACTTTTCTGAAAAAGAACTTGCAAACTTTGTTGTTGATGTGCGAATACATAAGTCCATCACTGTATCTATGTACAAGCACAAGTATATACATAAGTACACTAAGACCTCGATTTGCGTCGTTTTCGAAGTTGCGTCGTTTATGGGTCGACAATTTTTTTTTGTATAAAATCGCGGTTTATAGTATAAAAAAGATTGTATTAATGGAATGTAGAAAGAAAACAAAACATTTAAGTCGAAACTTGAAATTTTATTAACATTTATCGTACTACCTGACTATCGATGTTTTAAAATAAAAGAAAATTGATTAAACGAAGAATTAGCGTCTTTCCACGGTAAAATATCCTAAAATGTATAGGCACACGGACAATTTAGATAACAAATAATATCCTCCTAACAGCACTGATTCTAGGCGAATATTATACACCCACATCTATTATGTGATGATTTTGGTGGAACCGATTAAAAGAAGTCCTATAGAAATCCTATGTAATTGATTATTTCGATTTGCGTCGCCTTTCTGTGGAACCAATTAACGACACAAATCGTGGTCTTGGTGTATAGGATATATTAAATTATTTAATCCAAAATTTATGACTTACTGACACACTACTGTTACAATATAGATTATTGGGACTTCAACACCTGTAATTTAATTTAAGTAGGTATATATTTAAATACCACCACTATTATGTACAAGTACATAGGTACATCATTACACAATACAATATGGAAAATATTCTATATACTCGTATGTACTTATATCAAAACGTAAATTTCTTTTGAATTACATAAATACTGTCTATAAGTATTATATATAGAAGTTTCTAATTATATGAGACTCAGGGGAATTGAATTTAATCTATCTCGTACCATATATGTATGTATATGTATAGGTAAAGTATAAAGAAAAAAAAAGTTTCGTAAAAAAAAAAAAGTTATTTATTCATCCTACGTATTTTCTTTTGTAAGAAATAAGAAATTATATTCTACTTTGTAAGATATTTGATCTTGATTTGATTGATGATAAATAAAATAGGGCCAAGACAAAATCTAGATAGAGAAAAACGAAAATTAAAAAATATCGAAAATGAAGAGAGCAAAAATTTTGTAGATTTAAAGACTTATAGATTAAGATTTATACAATATGTACTCGTATGCAATTACAATCTAGTCACCTGGATTAATAAGCAATTTTTGTTCGATCTTAATTTACTAATTATTTTACATATCTAAGATTTCCACCCATTAGCGTTTCATAGTTTCTGAATTCTGACAGATCAAGTCACATCTTTCTTGTAATCGTTAAATTAGCCCTCTCATGGTGTTTTATTAAAACTTACACCAATTCAAGAGGTTTAGTTCTTTTAAGTCTGCGCACTATATTCGTGTTGTCTAAGTGCCGAATTGTCTCAGCGTTAATATGTTGCTGGAGTGTCTTTCTTCGTGTCTCCGTGCTGCATTTTTCTGCATTTCATTTACGACCAACTCAAACTTCAAGGTCCTGATGGAGATCATTGTTTCTAATATACCATGCATCGATAAAATTTTATCAGACATTGTTCTGGAATCTTTGGATCATGTCCATATTGCTTTTTTTTCTGGTACAATCCCAAACAATATATTTTCTATTTAATAATATTCAAAATTATAAATGAAGTAAGCAAAATTTTACCGAGTTTAATTTCACATTACTATAGGTACTATAAAATCAAATCAAAATTGAATTGTGGGAGAAGCGAACAAAACTTTTTCATTTTCTTTCTTTGACCTCAAATAAGTTTTCTGCGAAATAGGTAGTTACGAACAAATGATATTTGAACGACTTGTAGAGAATTGTTTGCGTGAAGAAAGGGTGTTTTTTTTGGCTCAAATGGTTTTTTTTCTATTAAAAAATCTGTTATTAAAACACCATTGCAAAGAAAAATAAATTTAAAATGGCGGCATCACAAAATTATGTATAGCGAGGAGAGTAATATTTTAATAAAATTGTGAACATTTTGCCAAAAAAAATGCATCTCTTCTATTTTGACGGGTATATTCTACTCCTGGGCAGAGGGGCCCGTATGAACTTTCTGTAAGGCTCCAAAACAAACATTTTTTAATATCCAAAAATCAACTCAGATGCCTTGCTATGAACAATGCCGGCGTTTTTTCAAACAGCACTTTTGTCGAATTTGATCGATAGGCGGCCATTGAACGACTGACATTTGTAAAATGTCATAATTGAATAGTAGCCATTGACAGCAGCGTCAGTTCGTTTAACCCTCCAAATTTTAATAATTAAAAGTCACTTTTCTCGACCAATTTTCACTTTCAACTGTTGTATAGCTGGAAAAAAAAATGTTCTGTAGCGCCCACGATCAGCTATTTTTTTGACTACAAACTGGACTAAGCGATTGCCGTAAATTGTAAATACTTCTCTGTGAATTACGCCCCGTCTAGAGGTGGTCTGGGGGAGTTAGAGAGTTAATGCGGTGCTTGTGGTAATTTTTAAAATAATTTTTTCCAACCACATACATGAAAAGCGTTCTGTAGGAATTCCTGGTAATTTATATGTAACACCATTAGAAAATTTTCCTATCGCAAGTAATGCTAAGAGTATGCCGACTGTTAAAACCGACAGTTGACTGTCGGTCTGACGTCACAAAAAAAACTGGTAAACGGCCGGCAAACGCTGATAGTCGACAGTCGCTCAAATGAAAAATATTTGGTGAGTACATGGACTGTCACAAAACTGACAAATTTAATTTGTCACCCCCTGGCCGACAGTCCGATTTTTAACGTTTCCAAAAATTTGATAAAATGACGTCAGACCGACAGTCAACTGTCGGTTTTAACAGTCCGTGTACTCTTAGCATAAAGCTCCTTTAAAAATCTTAGAATTACTCATCCAATCGTCCATAATTCAAGGGAATAAAATCTGCATAAAGATGAAATAAAATTATAAACCTAAGTTAACTTAAGCTGTTTTAGAAAATGGCTACAAAAATAATATAGGAAGACCTTCGACCTATACAATATAATTGGAAGAAACAACTTCTTGAGCAAAGTCAGTTCGACGATACCTAAATAAGTGTTCCGTATACAGAATCAAAAATCTGTATTTACTGGGATTATGTAATAATTTTAATAATTACCAATGAAAATATTTAATAACAAAAATACACACACGCACACACACAGACACACATTTCAACAAAACGTGCTGACAATATTTTTATTTATTTTTTTATAGCTATTGTCAAACAAAGGCATTGCTAATGAAGTAATGAATATTCTGTGCGGCGCCTAGAAAATTATTTAAAATAATATTTGCATAAAAAAAAAACAAAAAACAAAAAACAACAACAACAAAACCAAATCCAAACATAAACGCACCGGTTTAATGAGGTGCGCACGCACACATTCAAAGATGCATCTTATTAAATTTCTTATTTATGTACGCTCACCTCACACATATATTTAGTACCGAACATGTATATAGGAACTGGCCAAAGAGATATATGACACAATCATCATTTTTTATGTTTTTTTGCTGTCAGATTAAGTATATAGCACCTGAATAGCCTTTGTGGCTTAAAGTCTTTGCGCTTATCTCTTAAATATAGCGTTGTTGTTATTGTTACACTATGGGCTTGGTCATATACGATTGAGAAACAGTATGATTCTGTATGATCGGCAGTGGAAACAAGATGGAACACGTCAAGGTTTTCTGGAACAAAGAAGTGCTCATGCGTGCGTGAAAGAAAAGAGCAAAAATTACCAATTGACCTACTACAAAGTTGTTTGATCATAGAACTGGTTTTTTTTTTTGTATTATTATTATTGCACTTCTTCTGGTAAACAACACATTAACGTTACAGGATGGTTCTTTTTTGGATTTCTGATGATCTTAAAATTAGAATACTGTCGAACCACTTTTTCTCAAATATAGGTAACGACCAATTCGAGAATTCATGATTTTAATTGCAACGAAACTAAAGCAAAATCTGGAAACTCTGTTTCCAAATAAACTAAGGGAATGCGCTGCAAAATATTTCCCATCAGAAATCAGTCATCAATCAACATATGGAAATATCGATCATAGTAGGATTGCCAAACGTTTTGGATTCTCAAGTTTTTCGTCCGTTTGAAGGATCTTGTCGCGGGCATTGCGAGCAGAATCTTCCTTCAGGACGGCCCAATGAAATGGTTTCAACTTAACCCTTATGGGGACGACAAGGTACAAATGTACCTCTAAATATGTTATTTATTATAGTAACGATCTCAAATTACAGGACAGCTGTTTGGGCCGACGGAACAAAAAAAACGATTTGCAACTATATTTCGTCTTCTATGTGTCATATTGGCTGCTTAAGTCAAGTTTGAAAAATTAACGCATTTAACAGAATGACATAGGTACAAATGAACCCATATGAAGTTTCTAAGCTAAGTAAATTTAGATATAGAGTAGTGGGAGGTTTTTTCATAATTTCATTAGTAGAAGGTCTGGCAAAAGATGGACGATGAAGGACAGCTTCAGCTCCCATAGATTGTGTACTGACAAGCCTTGAAAAAGAAAATAAAAATTTTAAAGTTGTGATTAAAATTGACCTAGATTCTAGCCAAAAAAGTGCTATTTGGAAAAACACTAATGGACGATGATGTTCTTACGATTATTTGGTGAGTTTTTTTTTTTGAAAAATTGTTTTTATCTGCATACCTGGTCCTTTGGCTGAGATTTTGTGCAGCATACACATGTGGCAGACATAATTGTACATAAACTCATCAACAAATTCGGTCCCTGAGTCACAATTGTCATCTGGATGCCATTTACATTATGTAGATACATGCCGTGCTGATGATGGTATGTCTACCAGCCATTCACATAGGAATTAATGTTACCCTTTCATTGAAGTTTGTGTCACACTTTACCAATATTTCAGTTCAACAATCAACTTTTATCAATCTTCAATAGGAACATTTGCTACAGATACAATTTAACGATTTCACCTCTCTCAAACTCCATTTCAGCACATTTCAGATGTTTCAACGATATCTTAGTTATTTCTTTTCAAAAATATATATATAAATACTGATCACCCTGTGAACTCTTGAAAGATTAAGATAAGATCCACTGTCAAACGGGTTTGCTACCGAATTAACAAAAACAAAATCTGGATCTGGTTGGTTTTTTATTGCTTTTTCTTATATTCATCCAAGATCCAAGTAACAAAAAAATTAATATTCACGCACATTATTATGAACGATACTTTAATAATATAAAATGATAATTTGTATAGCAAATAAAGACGAAATGATTACCATATTAACATTAAGTTTCTTATGGTAAGTATGTATACCTAATCTCTCTACCTATTAGAAAAATTAGTTTTAATTTGATTCACTAATATTATCGGTTTAGCATAATGTGATAATTTAATTACAAATTTTGTTTGGAATGTAATTTTGCAATATGTGCGAAATGGAAAATGTTGAGAATCTGTGATGTGGCGGTGTCGACTGTATTGACAGATTTCAGTTAAATATGGCTAGTCTTTTCTTAAATATCTCTTGTTGTGACTACCGGTAAATCGGTAATTACCGTTAATATGCGAACAAAAATATTCGACATTGCTTGCCGTTAGTTATGGCAAAAAGTTTTAAAGAAAAACATTCCAAAAACAAAAAAACCACGCGACATTGTCGACAATGTCCTTTCAACACGATTGGCTAAAGTTGCGCTTGTCGCAAAAAAAAAACGGCGCCCATAGTACCAGTAAACCGTTTTTATCGACTATTTTACGAATTCGTAATAAATAATAGACCACGACGCCCCCCTCCCACCTTCCCAGGAGGATATAGGACGATCCCCCACGTCAATGATTCCCAACATTGATAGCCAACAGATTCGCAGAGCAATTAGTATTTGAGCTTAAAGCTGAGTTGAACTACCCATTCTTCATCATCACATTTCGTCACATCTCCCCACCCCTCCCCGTATTACATACTTTTTGTACTAGAGCTTAATAAATTATAAAATCGGTATGAACACCAACGCTAGAATGCTTGTTGGTTTCTTAATGGAACATTTTATATAAACTCCCCCCCCCTCCATTCATTCGTCACAAAACATCATATTACATCAAACAGCCCTCAGCCTTTTAAGGCGACCGTATGTGCGTAACACAACGACCGTAGTGCCTCATAGGACGAAGAATGGTTACACTCTCGGGGGGAATCTGATTTCACCATGGATTGCTCAGTGTTTTAAATTCTAACGTTCCTATTGATGCCTAAAACTGCTCAAGCAGATAGTAGCCTCAAAGCCTCTTTCGGTACAACATACAAATAGTTATAGAAATTCTCACGGGTCACTGGTAATCTTAAGAAATCACGTCTATTGCCATAAAAAATGACGCACACTGTGGCGAAAAGTGTAACGAAATAGAAACAACGATTCATTTAATTGGGATAGAGTGTACTGCGCTAATTCTAAAGACTAAAAATCTAATAAACTACACGACACCCGTTTGACGGACATATTGGAGAGTTTCGGCGATCGGAAGGAAGCTACAATAGAACCAAAAATTTTAGTTTTCGTACAATGAACCCATCCAATGGCCAAATAATTTTGTAGTATCCAAGACCGTCATCATCAAACACAACTAGGGATGACGTCCCCCATTAGCAATAAAATCCTCCCGCCCCCTTCTACGCTAACATGTCCCCCTTTCCAAAAAATATCTTAAAAAGAGAAAACGAAAATTAAGGGAACCATGGTAATAGATTTATTGTGGGATATCTTGGTTATCTTACTGGACTTAGGCCATTTTCAAAATAAACGGGTCCATTCGTAATTTTCTAATTTTTTTTTATAATCTTGAAGATTATAATATTGCAATATGATATAAAATTAATTTATTAAAAAGCACATTATTATCAAATTGTAAATAAATAATTTGATAATAATGTGCTTTTTTAAAAATTAATTTTATATCATTGAAGATACGATCCTATTAAGATATGAATTGTGATCTTACAGATTAATCCAAGAACTATAAAGTCGTTTTTTTTTTTGCTCTTTCGCTTTTTCCTTCTGTTCCCCCGAACGATTTTGAAAATCTGTGAACCCTAAACACAACGCAAATCAAATTGAATTGAATTAAATGTACAATCAATACAATTTAACTGTTCAAACAATCACAAAGCTGCTTTTACACGCGTGACTCTCATGCTAGAGATTTGCAACATTCACGTGCAGGATATGAATACGACACGCAATAAATAATCTCTCGTCTAGACCAAACTTTAGAAATACAATTCCAAATTCCATACATTTTTTGTACCCTATCGAGTTTTTCATAAAAATATGTGGTCTGGCATTTATCATTGAGAATTTTGGCAATTTGTAATAAAATAAATAAGAAAATTGTCAGTTACTCACGTTTTACATTTTATTTGCTAGTAGTAGTACACCTCTGGATAGATGTGTACAGCGAATCCATTATTTGGTTTAATAATCCACAAATATCGATCCTAAATTCTGATTACTGGATACAAACCTAAAAAATGTGGGGGAAACAAATTAGATTTGTGTGCTGGGGTCGAAATTGTAATTGTAATAACAAAAGATGGATGCCCCGCCTGATTAATTCTTCTCGTTTGCGATTATGAAAGTTGCGACTTTTTGGTTTTCTCGGGTATAGATAGGTAAGATCGAGATATTTGTTGTATTTTTGTAGTCACTATAATTATGTTTTCTACGATATGATTTTTATAATAATTTCATCAAAAAACTTAACAAAACAATGTAAAACGTATAAAAATTTATTACATTTGTTTATTATAAACAAATTATAAACATTTGTATTGTTTTTTATCACTTCTAATTTGGCGCCATTTCACGCACAATAAAAAAACACTGTGACCATGCAAAATGGAGTTGGATTCCCGATTTTCAGCTAGTAGTCGCCTCTCTCTCGGCTGTTCACCGTCAGTGCTGTCGTTGTACATTTTGTCAAAATAATAGAATTTCACCAAAAAAAACGGAGTATTTTAGACATTTTTGGAGTACCACATGCTAAAGTTAAAGAACAAAAAAAAATCAAAAAAGTTCATTTCATTTAAAACTAAAATTCTATGTCGAAAACAGATTTTTTTTTACAGTTTATCAATATGAAGTCCAAAGTTGATTAAATTATTGCTATTAGAATGTACTTTAAGCAAAAAAAAAACATAAATTTACACAAATAAACACAAATCAGAATATAATGACTAGTCCGAGTAGTATGCCATAGAAAAAAAGGAATAAAACTACTACATTTGATCTAAATTTAAAACGACAGCACTGGTCGTCGACGAACAAGGTCAAATTCCGTACAACCGAATCACACCTTATGACCGAGACCGTACCTGCTGGCAAATATTCTAGGTTTAGAAGTTCTCCTTTATGTTGAATGAGGTGAGTGAGGTGACAAAATAAACTCCATAAAATTTTTGTAACTAGGATAATGTCATTTATTTATAATATTTTTTTTGTTTTGTTTTTCTTTCTAAATTCATTTTTGTTTTTTTTTCTATACAATATTCAAATAAAAACTATTTTTAAACTAAAAAAAAAAAAAAAATTAGTCACAAAACAATAGGAAAAGAACATTGTTCTACAAATAAAAATAAAAAATAAAAATTCATCATACTTTACTTAGTTTTTATCGGAGATTTTAAAAATTTTTTAAATATTTTTATTTATTCAAAAATTTACGTAATAAATAACGTACAAAATATATACACATCTTATAGTTTAGACTTTAGATAAACTTTTTTTTTGTTTTTCTTACTTCTTTTTTCTTTTTTGTAGTAGTGTAGATCTACTACAATTGGTATTCGTAATTTTAGCATAATTTCTAAATTGCTAAATTTAATATTTAGAATTTATTTAGTAAATTTTCTCGTCAAATCAAAACAGCAACAAAAAGAGAACCTCGCATTTAAGCCTACTATACAATAATTTAAAAAAAAAAAAAAAAATTTCAAAAATTACTTAAGTTTATTTAAATTAAGCGTCTTAAAAAAAATTTAAAAATAATTCATTGTTTTATTAGGAAAACAAAAAAAAAAAAGAAAAAAACATTTCAATAGAGAACATAAATCGATATGAAAAAATAGTTGGAGCACTTAACAGGACATAAATATTAAACAACCGAGTCTTTTCGGATCCTAAAACGAAAAAAAAAATAGAAATTCAAATCTTTTAAGACCAAAAAAAATTATCCAATTTACCACATATAATTTTCAGTCTGCGGAGCACGCATAACTCCTACGCCACCACCAAGCCGACGATAGTTCATGCAGCCGCATAGTCTCCATTGATTTGTTTCCGGATCATATACTTCGATCGTTTTCAAATAGGCAGTACCATCGAAACCGCCAACCGCATACAATTGTCCGTTGACAACAGCCAAGCCAACCTTTTTTTTTGGAGGGTGGAGGTTTTTTTATGGATTCAAAAAAAACAACACAAAATACTTACACCACTTCGTCTTGATGTCATTGCCACAATTGGACTCCATGTATTTGTGTGCGGATTATAACGTTCGGCTGATGATAATTCCATACAATCATCACGGCCCCCAACCGCATATATGTAATTATTGAATACTGCACAGCCTAAATGTTTTCGGCGTGTTGACATTGGACTAACAGCACACCATTTATTTTGTCTGATATCAATTTAGAGAATAGATTATGTTGGGGGGGGAGGGAGCCCTTCTTTAATAAAACATTTTCGTTGCTTACCTGGGATCATATCTCTCAACGGTATTTAGTGGACATTGACCATCAGAACCACCAATTGCATATAAATATCCGCCAAGTACAGCAACGGCTACACCTAGTCGTCTCGTTGTCATTGGGGCAACCTTAAATTACAACAACAACAATAACAATAACAACAACAAAATTATATCACTATGACTATCCATCCATACTTTGGCCCATTTATTTTCTTTGGGATCATAACGTTCCACATGATTTAAACATTGTACACCATCTTGTCCACCGACCGCATACAAAAAACCATCCAGAACAGCAACGCCGACACTTGTACGGCATGAGGTAGTTGGAGCCACATCGCACGACCATTGATTTGTTTGTGGATCGTATCTGATAATTGATAGAAATTAATTTTTCTACAAAGAACATCACCAAGGCGGCGGACCCTTCATTACCTTTCGATACTATTCAAATAGCTTTGTCCATCATGTCCGCCAACAGCATACAATAAATCATTTAATACGGCCACACCAACGCCACATCTACGTTTGCTCATTGGTGCCACCATTTTCCAGTCATTTGTCTGCGGATCAAAACGTTCAACGGACGCAATTGCATCACCCGAACACCATCCGCCGACCGCAAACAGAACTTCACCGCGTCTGGTTGGTTTACGGGGACGCGTTCGGGGACCCTGCATTAATGGCCGTTCCTGAGGTAACAGTAAATAGTTTTTGGCTTCATCGACCAGATCCCGACACGCTTCATCGGATCGTACCAGTAAATCCGATCCAACGGTACCAACCAGAAATTTTGGACTCAACAGCGGAAGACGAACATGTTGCAGCACCTAGAATTGTGTCCCAACTGTCAAATCGAACCAAATACTAATTTTAAATTAAAAATTAACCTGAGCCAAATGTTGTCTACGATCGGCAACATTATATTTAAGCCATGCCATCACTGCATTAAAAACTTGTTCCTCCGATCGAACATTTAGTTCATCGCTGCATATAATGTCCACCAATTGTCCAACGGGCAGCAGTAGGAATTCTTCACTTTCCATAACTTCTTGGAAATTGTGCTGCGTAAATTTGTCGGCAATGCGCAGTAACTCCCGGCACGAATGTGTGTCGGCAAATGCACGAATACCGAGACAGTTTGTCGGATCTAATTGACGTTTCAAAAACTCACAGCAAATATCTTGAATTTCGGCCAATTGCAATAGACAGGCGGCCGGCAGTAGCGTTTGTACATTTGACTCTTCGACAACGATGTGCGATGTGTAACAAAAATCAATTAACAATTCCATTGCATTTTCATCAATGTCACGGATCGTCACTTCCGTCTGACGGGATTCTTCCAGTTCACCGGTGAACATTGCCCGAAAATATGGACTGCATGCCGACAGTATGACCCGATGGGCGAATATCTTTCGGCCGCCGACATTTAGCACAACGTCGCATAGTTCACGGTGCCGTCGCAGTGTATTCAGTTCGGTAAGTGTGACACGTGGATGTTTTTCGGATGTATGTGACAGACGGGCTGGTGATGGTGGACGATCGCCAAGCAATGTATCGCCCATTCTGGTTGCTGCTAATCGCAGCGGGGCAGATGCCCAACCCCACACGGTGTCAATCTAAAAAACAAAATTGTCTTAATTAACGGGATGATTTGTCGATTTTTATTATTCTTCTCAGAGGCAGAAAAACAATTCGAAATTGACATTAGAGTTTTGACAGAAAATGTGGATTGTTTCGATTACTGAAGTTAAATCTGAAAAAAAACTGTAACTGAACCAATCCCTAACGAACAAACAAATGTCAAAAGATTCTCCACAAATAACGCAGTAGTACATTGTTTGGAATCGTCTGTTTTCCCTTCCAAATCCCAGGTCAGAACCGTTGTACTTTACTATTTGCTATGTTCCTGAACTAAGAGTTTTCTTAAAATATAATTGAATATTCCTTTTCTTCTTCTTCAATCTCAGTAGAAAGAACCAACGTCTGTGGAATATTCAGATGACAGACTTTTTTTTGTTTGAATCTTCACATATATAATGATCCGGTGGAGGATGTCTGGTTTAAACTTTCGTATAACGGACACCAAGCTGGAGAGTTCGGGTAGGGAGTATCGATAGAAGGCGTCTCCCCGACCAATATTTCTATGGGGACTTTTTGACGGTCACCCCTCCTCTGCTCTCCAGCGGTGTTTAATATTTGTATGGAGAAATGTGAAAATATTTTTTTTTTAATTTAAAAAGTAGTGGGGAACAGTGGAGTTTGCCCACTTACCAACTTTTGTTTCAGAGTTTTTGGATGGCGCCCTTCCCCTGCCCTCACTTGGAACCAGATTCTGCGTTGTCCGTCGAATTTATTCACCAGAACCACTAATATAGAAAATCATTGACTTACACTTAGAGAATGGACGCCGGCGTGGTCCACTGATTCTTCTTGTGTTCCATTCAAATATAAATGAACAAACCAATTCGGATATTCTTCTTAGTTAGTAAAGATCGACAAGAAAGAGAAAGAGAGAGATAGAGAGGAAGAGTGCAAGAGACTTCTTGCAATTCGTGTAAAATTATGCCAGAGATGCTAAACTCTTGATTATTTTGTTTGATGGATTGGAACAACACTGAAACAAAACTGGAACAGTAGATTGAGACATAGATTTGATACGAATCACGATATTTTTTCTTAAAGATTAATCCCAAGTCTCATGATTTTTTTTGTTTTTTATCAACTTTACTTGCCAAACCAAACAATTACCGTTTTATCTTCACTTCGTATCATAAAAACACCACACTGTAATCTTTCAAAATAAACTGTTTTGTGTGTATGTACGCCACCAATGAGTCTAGTCAGCAGTCTTCAGTGGCATCACGTACCACACAACAACTGCTTCGAGTCAGAAGATCCATGTCTATTTGTATTTACACACATAATACAAATATACAAAAATTGTTTGATGTTTTTTAATTTGCCATAATTCAATGGAGCCTTAAAAAAAACTACTAACTCGAGATCAAGATTAACGCACCACGAACAGAATTCTACAAATTCAAAGATCATAAATAAAATATCATGCGACGAACACGTAATCAACAAAACTTCTTTGTTGTTTTTGTTGTTGTTGTTGTTGTTGAAGATCTTATGACAATAATAATTATTATTACCATTAATTAACTAGGTACACATAAATTGTGCCTGCTGACTATGCAAATTCTTGATCACGGTAAAAGTTGTGAATATTTGTGGCTTAAGTAGATCTGCCATTTTGTTATTCATTAAACAATAATTATAAGCCCAGAATTAAATACAATTTAAGTACCCAGATGAATAGTAAAAGTACCTTTAGAATTGGTCTTTATTGATTTTTATATTCCAAATAGTTTTTCAGTTGTAGCCTCAGGTGTATTAGGAACAATCCAATTTTAAGGAGGCCATCCAGTTTTCATAATAAGGGGCCAGTATTGATTATTCTATAAATAAAATCCACCGGAGAACAAAACACACACACCCAACTCCCCTCAAATTTTTTACGCCATTTATTGGGTAAACATTTTCAATTTCCCACATAAATGATAACAGTTTATTGACATCTGCACCATTATTCTAATTAGAACCATCCCAAGATGGGGGGGCCCAAAACATTCAATTTTTTTTTTTTTTTTTGTTAGCACTGTGTGTTAATTTTTACCTTTGCAATTTGCTGCAACAACACGAATCAAAAAATTAGTGTGAATAGTCTCAATCACTTTTTACACTATTGCATTGTATTTTAGCATACATAATTTGTTGGATATTTAACGTTTTAAGCGTAAAATTTGATGTGTAAAAATGTTTAAGAGCAAAATATTTGGCGACAAAATGTCGTTCGTTTACGTTTTTTTGCGTCCTTCAACTTTTGACGGCTGCCGTGTCAAATAAGCGGATGGCGGCAGGGATGTTTTTCCGATGTTACGTGGGATTTTTTGGGATTAAATGCGTGCTTAGAATATCGAGTATAAGGAAAGGTATATCATGATTTACCGTTATTTATTGAGTAACTTGCATATGGGTTGAAATAGCCCAGTAGCCAATTTAGGGGAAAATTTGAAGCATTATTGAATTTTTTTATTATTATTTAATTTATTATGTATTTATACATTTAATTCTTTGTGTAAAGGCTTATACTGAAAAATTGACAATTTTAAATTATCGTTTGTGGCCAATTCTTCATCAATTTTAATTGACAATATTTTCAACAATTTTAATTGTCCATTTTAATTGATCGTCTATGGGGCCCTTTACTGTCGGTAATGCTAACGGGATATTTCATTTGCCCGTTACCAACCCAAAAAAAAAGGTTTTCCTTTTCTGACTGCTTTGTGACACTTTGTAAGATGTCAACATTTTTGCAGACGATTTTTTCGTTTTGTATTAATTTTTAAAAGGAAAAATTTTATTCAGACGGAAAACAAAGGAATAAAAAAAAAAGGGAAGAAAAACATATCAATACTATCCAGAAATTGCTGCAGTAAATTGTTGATACAGAAAAGCGGATTGGACTGGTCCCATATCCATCATAATGCAAAGTGTTATCAATTCAGTCAAAGGAACGGCCCTTGGAGTGGCCGAATATCTGACGCCGGTGCTGAAGGTATGGTTAAAGTATTTTTCTCAATATTCCTACTCCTATTTATTAATAAAAAATAACGAAAATGAAAAAAACATTGGTTATTGACACGCGGCCGTTGTGCTGGGTGTTGTTCGGATGACCTTTGCACGCAACCAATTCATTTCCTTTTGTATAATATGGAAAATTAATTATCTTTAGTGATATTTTTGTTTATTTTTATATTTCGAATTTATCGTCAACCAATGTGGCCGATTAGGAATCGAAATTTCGCGAAACCGGTGTACTGACACCAGAAGAATTTGTTGCAGCTGGTGAACATTTAGTTCATCATTGTCCGACATGGCAATGGGCAACTGGAGATGATTCAAAAATAAAACCCTATTTGCCAAAAGGTATACACTCCCCCCGCCCCCTCTCAATTAAACTATATTGATAATGAAATTTCACCGGTAGATCGACAATTTTTAATAACCAGAAATGTTCCGTGCTATCGACGTTGCAAACAGATGGAATATGTGGGTGAGGAGACAATGGTCGAAGAGGATGGTGCCGATGGTGGATGGGTGGAAACGCATCACTTTGATGATGCAACCAATGAAATTGAAGATAAAGTGTGCGAAATGACATTGGACAGCAGTAAAATTGAAGAATTACAGGGTTGCGATGATAAAATGGCAAATAATGTTGACGGACTCAATGCTGATGATGATGATGAGGATGATGAAGAAGCCGGTGATATGGAAGAGTTCGAAGAGAGCGGCATGTTAGAAATGGTCGATCCCGTACGTTTTCCGATGTTTTGATGGGAATTGAATAATTCGGTTTTGTTTTGTTCTATAGGCAACAGCAACGACAACCCGAACGGAAAGTAAACCGATTAAATCTTGCGAAATTGAACCGGAAACTGATTCGGTTGTACATACCCGAACATATGACTTGCACATCACCTACGATAAGTATTATCAAACGCCAAGACTTTGGGTTGTTGGTTATGATGAGGTAAAGATTTCGTTAGCTATCTATGACAATAATAATTAAAAACCCTTGTCCCCCCCCAACCGCAGAATAGAAAACCACTAACCGTTGAACAAATGTACGAAGACGTTAGTCAAGATCATGCCAAGAAAACTGTCACTATGGAATCTCATCCACATCTGCCCGGTCCCAATATGGCTTCAGTGCATCCATGCAAGTAAGACAATAAATTTCTAGATTTTTTTCCACACCCCCCCTCCATCCCTAGTCTCCAAATGACTAACCGAAAAATATTAACTCGAAACAAAATTAGACATGCCGACATTATGAAGAAAATTATTCAAACGGTTGAGGAAGGCGGCGGTGAACTTGGCGTCCACATGTATTTGATTATATTTCTGAAATTCGTCCAAACCGTCATACCAACCATAGAATATGATTTTACACAGAATTTCACAATGTAATTGATTAACTGTCGTCGTGTCTCCTCATTGGCCAATTTGCTACACACATAATCATCATCAACATTTATTGGACGTCTTATTATTATCTTAATCTGGAGGCTTCGAGCGCTTACTGGTGATTTATCTTATTAGAGATACCAAAACATACAATACTTGGTCGATATTTGGCTTTATTTGTGTTCACATTTTATTTTTCTATGTCAATTCACAGAATTTTTTTTTTTTTAAATAAAAAAGTTTTCCAAGCTTTATGACGGATTTTACTCGATGATTGCTTCGGAACTATACCTACTTGATGATGATAGAACAGTCATTGATTAGATTTTGTAACCATCAAGCCAACGCCTGCTCTCAACTGCATGATTTGTGATTTTTTGTCTTACCAAATACGTTGCAGTCAAGAGAAGCTCGATTATCATCCACAATACCAGCCATACAGTCTGTACATTTACATAATCCATTGGGAACAGATGACGGATTCAAGTTACGTTATTCAACATCAGCCATATGGTCACCGGCAAGAGGACTGGACTTCGTTATTTGGATGCCTATGATGACGATCTAATTAAACGACACGTCTATCTACCAATTGGGTCGGTCTTGTCGTCATTGTACACCACCGCCCTCCCAGTCAAGATGTCAACGAAGGAGTGGCAAAACTATGACGGCTCGAGTTGAGGAAGAAGTTATAGATGCAAATTTGTGCGTGATATTGTAAAACGATAGACGAATGATGGATTTTGGATGATTATTGACGTGTAAATATTCGGGCCGATAGGATTGCTTCTCTATTCTTGTAGATTTGAAGGTTAAAAATAAACCAGATATTTCTTTGTATGCTCGATTAACAGAATGAAAATGTTGGGAATAAGTTTTATTTAAGGCCACAAAAAAATATTCCCCTATACCGAGGGTTTACTGTAAAAATGTATTTAAAAGCAGAAAACACATTTCCTCTTTTCATACAAATTATAATTGGAGGGAATTTCATTAATTTTCAAGATTTTGTTTTAAATTTTCGAAATAAAAATTCCATTTTCGACACCTCCGCCATCCCAACAGGAAAACGATCAAAACCATCTTGGATGCGTACATTGCCGTGAATTAAAAGACTGCATTATCGATTGAAATTATTATCATAAATGGCGATAGTTGTTTTTTTTTTGTTGTTTGTAATGTTGGCATCACTTTTTGGGACGCAGAGAGCGAAGGCAAAAAAAAACTTTTCATTTTGGGACAAATTTTGTTTGATTTGACAGCGAAATATCTGTCATCTACTGATTTTTCACTGATTTTCTCTGGAAATTCGCGGATATTCTCAATTTATTGCATGTGAAAAACATAAACAATACTGTGAACAAACAATCGGTGTTAGAGTGAATAGGATTTTATCAATATCCAGTTAAATAGATACAATTGAAAAACCAAGCGGGGCTCATACGAAATTTTCTGGTGTGTGTGTGTTGTGTTTTGTCACAATAAAATGTCGCTCCCAATAAACTCTTTATATAGTTTGACGTGGGGCGATTATGGAACATCATTAGTTTCTGCCGTTCAACTATTACGATGCCATGGTGATTTAGTTGATTGTACATTGGCGGCTGGCGGACGAAGTTTTCCGGCCCATAAAATTGTACTGTGTGCGGCGAGCCCTTTTTTACTGGAGCTACTAAAGGTAGGTGGTATGCGAATAAACTGCCCTTAATGGAATTGCACTCTTGAATGTTTGAATAAAATGCGCAGTGTTCATTCAACAGGAACTGCCTGCTGCTGATATTATTTTTGTTTTCTCTATTTAAATTAGTTTGATTACAACATTCCTATAAAAAAAAATTAATTTTATCTAAGTAGGTATATTGTGTTTGTACAGTATTGTTCCATTCGAAATTGCTGCAAAAACACGCATTTTGTTCATAATTCGTATAGAAATGTGTGTAACAAGTAGAATTTATCAATACGTTGATAGGGAATTATAAACAGTAATTAAAATCGATGTGTGATATCGATTTCCATTATTATTTAGTTAATACGTGGAAAAAAAATACTGGCCCCAGAGAAAAAAAAATGCTTATCGATGCATTAAAATATTTAAAATCCAGTTTTTTTCTTATTTATTTTATTATTATTATTATTATTTTTTTTTTTAATATACCTAACTATAACTAAACAATATTGAAAATATAGTCATGAAGATTATTATCTGGGATCCCCCAACAATTATGAGATCACCATATTTCGACGAACTTATAGATAACATTGCAATCGTTGGAATTAAATTTCATAGATTTCGCCAAAAAAAAAAAAAACAATAAACTCAAAAGTATACGTGGCTTCACACCGAACAAAGAACCAAAATTAAAACCAAGAATTCACTAGAATCTGACTGAAAACGAATCAAACACAAAGAAACAACAGGAGAAAAATCTACATGCATTGTCCAAAAGGGTTATTATTTGAATTTTTAATGTTAAAACAAATTCCAGACAAAAAAAACCAATTAGGGATGGAAGAAATGAAATGAATCTGGGAACATTTTTTTTGTCTATATTTCTGAACATACATAATCTCGAATACTTTCTAAAATTCTCACAATTCACTAGAATACACCATGCAAACATCCTGTTGTTATGTTGGCGGGCGTCAATGCCAACGATTTGGAGGCACTGTTGGAATTTGTGTACCGCGGTGAAGTGAGCGTTGATCACTCACAGTTGCCATCATTATTGCAAGCCGCCCACTGTCTAAATATCCAAGGATTGGCACCGCAAACACTCACCAAAGACGATTATGCCACCTCATTCCAATTGCATCCGACACTTGTGCCCCATCATCATGTCAAGGCCGTTATTGATGTTGGCAATGGGACAATGGTTAGCGCGGTAAATTTGAATTTGAATTTGTGTTTTGGTATTTATCTCATCAAATATTTTCCAATCGTTTAGGACGAGGAACTTATTACAACTATTGAAGAATCACCCAATCAAACTGTGCACGCTCAGGTTGTCGAGGAAATTTTGCCCCATCAATTGACAGAGGTAGCCGATGTTAAAGATGTCATAAATCAATTTTTGCCAACTCGAAAAAGGAAGCCACGTGCTAAGAAACCTGCCAATGGTAAAGTTTTTCTTTTTTACGCCACGTTGCACCTATTTTATTTATTGACGAAATTATTTTTTTTTTCCCGAATCAGCCAAAGTAGCCCGCGTCGATGAAACCATACAAGTTATTCAACAGGATCAGCCCCAACAGCAGCAACAACAAACGACACAACAGCAAACACAGCAGATAACTCAAAACGGTGACCTAAAACCAATTATTGTTAAGTCAGAGGGACAAGTTAGTAAGTATAAATAACATTTGTATGGCAGATGGTCGAATAAAATTGTTTATTCCGCCAACTTAGAACCGAAATCTCGATCTCAATCGGAGCAGCCAGCCTCGTGTCCTATCTGTGGTGCCGTTATACGACAATCAAGAAATCTAAGACGACATTTGGAGCTAAGGCATTTTTCGAAACCTGGTGTAAAGAAAGAACGAAAAAGTAATTATTTTTTAGCGTGCCGATTTTTGTGGCCAATTTTGACACTGTATGATCTTTCATCTTTCAGATCCAAATGCAACGCCTAGTGTCAATACAACAACAGTTCAAACCGTGCAAAATCTTCAGAATATTGTTAAAGCAGCCCAAACGATAAATGTTAAAAAAGAACCGGAAGACATACCGTGCAGTTCCACCCAAACAATATCAATATCAGTGGCACCAAATCAAACGCAACACACAATAGTGGACACAGCCGGTGGCAATCATATAGTAACGCAACATGAAAACACAGATGGTACAACGTCGCTCTCTATCGCTCAGGTGCAAACGTTACAGGGCCATCAGTTAACGTTGGGCAATCTTAATCAGGTGAGTTTTTCGAGCTTTTTAAACAAATTTTTGGCATATCTTCAATTAGAGGAACTCCTCGAACAGACTGATAAGTCTTTGTTGAATTATATTTTGTTGTCGAGATTTTTTGTATGATTAAGTTTGTTACGAAAATTTCCCATTATCCATCTGGCTTGAGTTGGTTCAAAATATACCCCGTCAGTCACCACAGTTGGTGTTCCTTCATACACTGAACCATACTCTTATCGGAAACACTATCAATACAATATGCCGGAATCTTATTCTCAGAATTCATATCTGTAGATTTTCAACAAAGAGCTACACAAAAACAGCCTCAGAATTTATACTGAACTGCTAACAGGTCACTGCCATCATATCATCTCCACAAAGTCGGCCAAATACCTGATCATTCATGCCATTTTTGTCTCGAAGAGGACGAAACAGCGGAACACATACTCTACAAATGGCCGGCCCTGGCCCATAATAGGCTATAACCTGACACCAAACAACATCCGACAGAACAATCCCTCATGGGTGTTAAAATTCATGAAGGACATTTAAACCTCAGAAGTGGCATCCCCAATAGATCTTTTAGGTCTTAGTGGTGAGTTCCCCTCTAAACCTAAACCCATTGAAGAATTCAAGATCAGAAATACCAATTTCTCAATGAAAATAAGCCTTTTAAGCAGCTGTTCCGTGCATTTATAGATTGGAACATGTTTGGGACGGCAAACAGTCTAGAAATATCATAAATCGTTTTTATAAAAAAAAAACAAATTCCTGCCCTCAAAACATCATCCTAACGAACAAGAAAGCATTATATTAAGCTGTTCCATACAGCCACTTACTTACTTATCCTGGTCCTGGTTTCGGCCTCCAGTTCACCGCCAACAATTGCCAGTCTCGTACTTAGATCGCATTCAAATCTCTGGCTGTGGCATCTTTCAATCTGAGCCTTCCAACACTCCTAGACCCAATTGAATTTGTTTTCAGTCGCCTTTTTGGGAGTATACGGTTGTCCCCCATCCGTTGCACACATGTCCCAACCATCTCATTCGACATTAATATTGATGTACAGACAATCGCTATACAGTTTGTGATTGTACCCCCTGCGTCACTTTCCGGTATCATACACTGGTCCGAAAATGGTACCCAGTCGGTACTTTCTTTTCAAACATTACAGCTACAGACCAATCAAATTGTTGCAATGGACTCCAGATTCCGTATTCGGAGTATCTATTGATGCTCATATGAGAGAATCTGGCGCGAAATGAAATGAATCCGAAAAAAAAAATCTGTTTCCAATCCAAATCCAATGAATTGCAGAACAACCCAACACAACTAAATGTATTGACCCAATAAACCATCGATAGGCTGCTTTTGTCTACATATGAATCATGATATGAAATTTTTATATTATATTTACAAGGCGACAATACAAATCCGAAATGAAGATCAACTGGAATCGGGCCTAATAACAACGCATGAACCAACACTAAGACCGCATACGGAACTGTTTCGCGTTGGTGCTGTCTATACATTAGAGGAACGTCGAATTGACAACAATAAACTTACTTAAAATAACCAACACAAATAGAGGATACAAACATAATACCCCCCACTACCATCCCCCCTCCTTTCCCCCGTAATGTTTAAGTTTGTAGTATAAAGAAAATTAAATATTTATTACTTATTACGGCTTCAGTAAGTAACTACACACACACAAACACACAGACACACAGTACGTACATTGGAATACACAAAAACACACACACACACATATACACACACACATGCACCAATCAACCAACACTTAAAGACAAAAAATGGTTGTAAATAGCACATAAAAATAGTTTTTATTTTATTGTTCGGTTAAAAAAAGAAAAAAAGGAAGAAAAGTTTCTTAAGTGAAAACAAAAAAAAAAAAAAACAAAAAACAAAAAAGAAAATTAGTATGGTTTTATGGGAGCAATCGATTATGCTTCTTTTATATATATAGTTGATTCGTTGATTGTAAAAATATTTGCGAAATAATTTTCGTTAATTTTTTTATAAAAACAAAATATTTTGGAATAGAAATGTATATTAACAAAAAATATACAGAATGTTTTCCCGGGACATCCGTCTAGAACTTTAGATCTGACACAGAATTTTTATTTTATTTTTCTTTAGTTTTTACGTCAAATTTTATTTTATTTTTCTTATAATTATTCAGAATCAGTTTGAATTCTTATTAGTAGTGGATAAGTTTCCAAAATTTTCCCCTTAAAAAAAAAAAAAATCTCGCTCTCCCCTGATCAATCGATCTCATTGGCCCGCCCACCATCTTATCTTATCTTATTTATATTCATACTTAACCCTAATCCTACCAATGATATTTTATAAGAAAATCAACCAAGATTGGCTTAGAGGCATTTATGAGAAATACTTTGCAAGGTAAAGAAGAAAATTCATAAAAATTTGTGTAAAAAAAGATTGTCTAGTTGAGAAATCAAATGTGCCCCAAAGGCACATGTTGGTAGGATTAGAGTTAAGAGGGATTCGATTTAATGGCGAAATTTTCATTTTTCAGTTGTGAAAAAGCTTCTTAATAATTCCATTCTCTTTCTCTGCACGTCCTACAATCTAGCCAATTATTGACAGATCAGTTTTTTAGATCGAATTACCATTTTAGTACAATCCTAATATGTCGAAATGAAATCGTCAAAACTGTTGATCTTCCTTCATTCAGGAGCATTAATTTAGTAGCAATTTTCAAATTTTTTTTTTTTTAACTGAATTGGAGATTTGAGTGTCGCCCAAAGCCGAACACAATTTAGTACATGCTGTATTAGATTTAGTACGAAGCGTCATAAGATTACAAGAAAAATTATTCAATTGACGTGAATTCTTTAAGGAGTTATGTGCCATATTGTGGTTTTTAGTACTAAGTTATTGGTATTTAGTACCAATCTTTTTTTTGTTATAATTTTTAACATTTTATTTTGTACTCACTCTTTTTGTTGTATTGTAATCATAATGGATTAGTACTAATGTACTAAAGTTTTTAGTACTTTTTTTAAAAAAAAAATATTAGTGTACAAATAATGGTGTACATTCAGAATTTTTTATTTTTTTTTTATTAATTGTTTGGGTTTTTATTCGTGGGGTAGCAATATTTTTAGTACTACCCAATAGTTTGGGAAAAATTTCAAATTCACCAGGCCTATGCTCAGCTGAGTGATGATTAATTGAAAGATATCAAACGAAATTTAATTGTGTAGGTGTAGGCATCAAATTCTTGATAATTGTGTTTGTGGACTCGATAATTGCCAAAAAATATCTTGGCATCTTAGGCATCGTTAGGTTTTTTTAATTTTTTTTTTTTTTTTTTTATCTTCCTTCTCAACAATAATGATCTTCTAGACGTCATGTTCAATTGTAGATATAGAAAAGCATTCGAATTGTATATATAAAATAAATAAATTTATTGGTTTTACAATAATTTTCTATATTAAAGCACTTGTAACTAGTAAATATTACAAATGTAAATTACAAAATATTTTGTTCGTCTCTGTATATATGATACATGCATATAAATAGGTAATTGATTAAATAGTCAGTAAGGAAAAAAAAGATCGTAGATTGTTAATTAGGTTAAGTTTTATATAAGAAGAAGAAAAAGAAAAAAAAAAAAACGAAAGTGCTATTTCTATGATTTTTGTCTAAAAGAAAAAGAAAAAAAGGAGTCGTTGCAGCCTCTGTTCAAATCATCTCATTATTTAAATTTTCCCTAGATCGATAAATCACACTTGCTGCACGCACAGTGGCTTCAGACCGTAATATAACAATTGAACTGATCTATCATTTTGGCACAGCATCTATACTATTACAGGGTCCTTCTCAAATAAAAATGTTTCTCACATTTGTGACAAATATATCTCATTATAAACATTTAGCTAGTATCAGCCAGGGGAGTCTGAAAGGGGGGTCGGACGATAGATAATAGTTTAAGCCATTGATATTTGTTCATTATTTCTTATTATTTTTCATTTTCAACATTACAAATGATCTATTTGTGGTATAAATGGGGGAGGGGAGGAATGGGTATTGGGTAGGTAAAGCAAATCTTATGTACAGTGAAATATAGTGGTCTTCACACACATATAGTTTTTGGTGTGTCTTTCTATAGTTTATTCAGGCGACATCCAGAGCTGCGACTTTTTATAGTTTCTTGCTTTTTCGTAACGACGCCCAGACCTCGTACTCGAAAATAGTGACCATCCGTTTTATAAAAAAAAAAAACTTTAAAATCGATCAGCGATAATTGTTGCCGGTCAGATTCTGAAGACAGACATCCATCAGAGGACGATAAAAAACTTCCATCCACCCATTTTCTGTGTGGCTCATATAGCGCCGACAACACCCCAGAATTTGATCTTTGCTGAACATGGTTTAGGTGTCCAATGTGTACATTTTGTTTTTGTTTATTGTGACAATTCTTATTGCCCCATTACGACCACAGTTGCTTGTGACAATATGGCCTTCCTAGTATTTTGGTCATTTTGTAAATAATTCGTTCACTTGACCAAACTAACACATTCTAAAGACTATTCCAGAATAGAATTCAGGTTAGGATAACGTCATCATCATCATCTTTACCCTTACTCCACGTGGGAGCATAGGTCATCTACAAAATGCCGCTATCTTATATTGTTTTGTTCACTTCATTTCATACCAATATTTTGGACGAATTCTTCTTTGGTTAAATTCCGGATTCCAGCTTAGAGAAGATTTCACGATGTCACCCTCGAATCTTCTTAGAGTGTCGCCAATCCAGTTCCACTTTCTTCGCTCTATCATCGAACTCTCATTCGCTCACAATTTCCTGCTCTTCACAAAGCTTCATTTGAAATTGTTTTGGCCCAATATATACTCACAGAATGCGCCTCAGACCATTTGTTAACAAATCCATGAATACGTGATTCAATTGCGTTTCTCCATCTTCCCAGGTTTCACATCCATAGCGTAGCATCGATTTTTGCAGCTCATCTTGAAGAAGCGTACATAGAACGATATTTGTGTTGGCGTTTCACATCCGTACCGGCACCACGCCATCTCTGGTGTCAGGATCGAAATGGATTAAATTAAAGAATTTGGGATCTTGTTTTTTTCACAACTTATTCATTAATCGATTCTAGATCTGATCTGAATATGGATGCAAGATATAAGTCAATGGCAGCCATTTTAAATTTCACTTTAGACAAAAACTATAGTAAATACAAAAAAAAAAAAAAAAAAAATTATAATTAAATAATAGAAGTAATTAGTATGGGTTTTTTTCTGAAAATTTATAACAATTATATCGAGAGAAGAAAAAAAAAATATCATAAATTAAACATTAATTTTGTACATAGTGAAAAAATGAAAAAAAAAACAATAAAAATGTAGAGAATAGAAAAAGTCTCAGACTTCTAACGACTACATTGTAAAGATTTTTTGTAAAAATTACAACACAGAGAGTACAACGTTTGGCATTATAATTCAGAACGAAATGATTTTTTGGTTTTTAAAGAGCAAATTGTTTAAAAAAAAAAAAAAAAAAAACAAAAAAATTATTAGTCAATAGAATGGTGAACACGTATCTAAATAGACGTCGAGAATTTTTTGTATATAGATTTAATTCTAAATAGACATAAACATGGTAAATATGTATACTAAGGTAAAACATTCATTTTGTGGTTATTGGAATGACCAAAAAAACATTAATTTTTTTTTTTTTTAACTTAAAACGTCCAATTTGCCTGTATTATAGAATAAACAAATTTTTTATTGCATTAATTAGCACAATACCTATTACTACACCTACATAATTACAGCATTTAAATTATTGGAATTTTTTCTCGTAGTGTAGGCACAATTTTTACAATTAATCACGTTTGATTTGTTTTTTTTTTCTACAATACATGTAAGACACGGTGGTTTTTTTTCTCAATTTATAGATTTGCGAAAATCTTTGTTGAAATTTGTTAATGGATATGGTTACATATTGATACTATACAAAATTTATCTCACGAAAAACTTTCCAGATGAATTTTTTTTTTGTATACTAAATAAATTAGAACATTCTACTAGCGTGCATATTTGAGAGATAAATTGACATGATATTTTCATTGAAACAAGGAGTAAAATTTTTTTTGGGATAAGTAAATTGTACGCGAAATAAATTTGAATTTTCTACTTGCCCAAAGTCTATTTTAGAGTTAAATTGCTCGGTGAGATAAATTTTCTATACAATAATATTATTTACGTGATAAATTAAGCAAGAGATAAATTTTCCGTCGAATTTTCTACATTTGCACATTTGAAAAGTTAATTGCGAGATAAATTATCGATGAGATAAATATTTTAAAAAACAAAAATTATTCACGTGATAAATTTTCCATGAGTTACGTAAATTGTACCCAAAATAAATTTGAATTTTCTACTTGCCAATCTTAGAGTTAAATTGCTCGGTGAGATAAATTGTCTATAAAACAATATTATTTACGTGACAAATTATGCATGAGATAAATTTTCCGTCGAATTTCCTACATTTGCACATTTGAAAAGTTAATTGCGAGATAAATTATCGATGAGATAAATATTCTATAAAACAAAATTATTTTCCATGGGATACGCAAATTGTACGCGAAATAAATTTGAATTTTCTACTTGTCCATTTCAGAGCTAAATTACAACGATAAATTATCCGTGAGATAAAATTTTCCATAAAACAACATTATTCACGTGATAAATTTTTCGTGCGATAAATTCTAACGCGAAATAAATTTAAATTTCCTACTAACTTGTAAATTTGATACTTAAATTGGCCTAACATGATGAATTATTCATGAGATAAATTTATCGCAAAACAACCGTATCTCGAGATGTATTGTGTCCCGGAAATAAATTAAAATTTCCTACTTACGTCAAAATCGTTCTTTATCGATTTTTAAGAAGTGGGGTGGGGGATTGGAAAAAACAACATAACTGTCTTAAGTATTTCTGTGGCATTTTTGATTTTGCATACTTTTGTGTCGAAGGGCTGTGCCAAAAATTATTACGCAATGAAGAAAAAATTGACGGGAATGAATATACATTTAGCTTTAAAACTCTACATGACAATACATAACTTTCAAGTTATAAGGCTAAACAAAATATTTATCATTCCTGCTATGGTTCCTCTGAAGGATATTTTTCTATTTTCTTTTTCTTTAGATTTCACTCACACTCAACTTCAAATTATCATTTAAAAGTTCTATAATTCTCCATAATACTCTACACTCACTGTGTGTACAAATATAGTTGTCTTGCTCAGAGGTCCGTCACCCTTTGTCTATTGACGCATAACATTTCAGTCATTGGAAGGGGATGTTAGGGGCCTTTGACTTTCCAAAAAAAAAAATCGAAGTGTTGAGCCAATTTTGATTTTCGGTTATTTTTCTAATCACATTTTATCACCACACACAAAACCTACATGTTAACACCGAATCATTTTATCACGGTCTAAAAAAGCCTTACATAAAAGTCTATTATAAAATTATTCCTTAAAACTTACGGTGGCGACTACTTGTTGGCATCAACTTGTTTACCGATTTTGTCTTATTTTCAAAAATGTTTGACGTATGTCACATGACACTATTACCAACGGATAGATTCATATACAGACAACAATAGGCGTTTTGTTCGATTCCCGTCAAAGTCTGTAGATTAGATTGTGTGTTTATTGACTAAGTTGACTTCATCATCGTTTTATGGGACGCCTTTGTTCGAAAAAAAAATCTCTGTTAACAGTTTAAGAGAGTCGGTTTGGCCTTTTTACATAAATGAAAATGGCTAATTTTTCTTCCTTCCCCTAATACTGCTGCGCCCGACATTATCTGCGCATTTCATTTCATGGTAGATTTGTGGTATTACGCTCTAATGATGATTAGGGCCCTGATGTTTAGACAATCGTCTATTTTTATTTGGACGTTATATTCAAATTCGTTTTTCTGATGGGCATACTGCGATAAGGCCAAATCAGGCCAAAGCAATACTTTGTCTCTACGATGCGATGGGCTAGCGATGAAAACAACAACTTTTAGCAAACATTTTGTCCGATATCTCTCGGAATTGATCGCTAAATTTGGCTAAAAAAAACTGTGGTTTAGAAATACTTGTCTCAATAATTGCGTTAGGGTCTTCTACCGTTGATTTTCGATTACGCCCGATTTTCTAAATCCAAGTCCAAAAAAATTGACGATCTTTTTAAGTTTGGATTTTTTTTCGCAGAATTTGCATACTAAATTGCACCAATCGGACAATTCGGACAATTCTTCTTTTTAGTGTCTATTTTCCATTTTTTAGTGACTATTTTCAATTTTTTAACCGTCTTTTTTAGGGTGTCTAATTTCAAATTTTTAGTGTTTAAACATCCGGGCCCTAATAATGACATTACGACATCACACCATCAAATGGTCGGCCATTTTGCATATACTTTTTTCTCTTGCGTGAGTTTTTTTTGTCGTTGTCACAATATTAATTGCGAAGAATTAGATGATTTTAAAAATGTTTAAAAAAAAAAAACGGTGAAAAGCCATGTAACGCCACTGTTAAGTTTAAGGATAATTCATACACATATTTTTTACACTGCTATTAAAAAATAAAAATAAAATTAAATTTAAAAAAAAAAATCAAATCGCAATAAAATGAAGTTTTACTTTAGAAACGACGAGGAAAAAAAAACAAAAAACAAAAAAAAACAATTTTCTTGTAATCAATTAGGAACATAAAATATTTATTAAGAATTATGTAGTTTGTGTGTAAATAATATTTTGTGATTTTCAATTTTATGAATTATCTTCAATATATTCATGTATCTCGTGTATTAATGAAAAGTTTATTCAAAATAAAAAGTAAAACTTATTTTAATGTAAGCAAAATGTATTTTAAATTAATAAAAAAAAAAAAAAGAAATGAACATTTTCAAACCGGTTTTTTTTTTAGTTGTTTTGATTTTTTTTATTAATTCCATATACTAATAAAAATTTGAAGTTCCGCACAGATCAATGCTGGACGATTTTGTGTTGTTTGGTTTACGTTAGAGGTGATACTATCGAAGAAAGGTAATTCTGATGACCATTTTTAAATTGGGTAATTAATTAAAATCAATTTCTACAGAGTTTTCAAGAGTCATAGAGTAACGGATTGAGAATATCACCAGCTGTCCTTTCCTATGCTATTCACCGGAATTAGTTAACTTGGGGGTGAGTAAAATTCTTTTAATTACTTGTAATTATATAAGTATAAGAAATTACATTACAAATAATAATATAAAAGACATGAAGAGTTCTCAAAGGCGATTCCAAATATCTATACCATGAACGAAAAATGAAAAGAAATATTTTCAAGTTATTTTTTTTGTTTTTTTTAAAAATATTGCTATGTGCACTCGAATTTTAAGTTTTTTCAGTCAACAATTTATAAATAATATTAGCATAGTACAGGGATGGGCAACAATAAAGCCAATGAAAGCCGCATGACGGTTTTTTTATATAAAGAGTCACACTATATAACAAGTGACAATAAAGTAAGGCAAAAAATTAAAAATGTCGTAAATTTAAACCATCAGTTAACTATTTGGATTAAATAATTTAATTTTTTGGTAGAGGTTCATTATCTTCAATTTTATGAATTTTTGTTCGGACATGATGGCAGTTTTTTTGACCAAAAGTTGACATTTTTTTTACATAACAGCGTATCCTTTTTAAAAGCTCGTTTCTGTTTTGTGCCTCCCAATCTTCTACATGCACCTTGTGACGCAATAGGGCCCAAAAATCAGTTGGCCTTACATTTTGGATTGGGGATTTTGTTGTTTAAGCCATTCCACATTCACTTTTGCATTATGAGCTTATCCATTGTCAGGCCAAAACTTTTATCTTGATCTATTTTTTCATATTTTGGCAATCTCTTTGGAAAACTTAAATTTTCCAGCCATTTTTCGATTTAATTCTCCAATCTCCAAACGTTTTGAAAAGCATTTATTTAGTAAAATTACTTTAAAGAGAGTGAAAATAAAAACGAGTATTTTAATTATGATATTCATTGACTTTTAATATGAAGCTTTAAAAGATACGGATTTTAGTTTTGAAGCGAGCCGCACTTGACTCACCAAAGAGCCACATGCGGCTCTCGTAGCCGCATTTGCCCACCGTTGGCATAGTAAATGTTGCTGTGAAAATTTATTTGATTTTTTTTCTTTAGATAATCACAATATCTCTTTAGATTAGGAGATGCATTTAACCTTTCTGTCAACACGAACACACCCGGGTGTGTATATCGATTTTCTTCAGTAAAAATTTTCATGTTATTATTTCAATATAAGATTTTTGTTTATTTTCAGGTGAAAATTTGTCTTTGTTAATCTCTTTTCCATATAAAATATACCGCAGAAATAAATAATTGAGCACCCGGGTGTGTTCATGTTGACATAATCAGAAAGGTTAAAATGACATTACAAGCCGCCTGATCTATTTTCGGTCACAATAATATTTCTGAAAACTTAATCTTTCCATTGTTCAAAGTACCTCAATTATAAAAAAATGTTTAGAAATTCTGATCATTCCAAACGCTTGTGATTTCCATCGAGTTTTAGTCCAATGTCGACATATCGTATATAGGCAATTCTATGTTAGGTGCATCTAAAATCGAAATCTTTCACAAACAATCGAATCCATAGTCAGAGATAGTATACAGATAGTAATCAGAGATAGTATACAGATTTACACAAATGTACACAATAATCAATGATGAAATACACAGACGACAGAGCGAAAAATACTTGTGGCGTTATTCTATAGCTAATGATTCCACAAAAAAGTATTACCTAACAAAAATAGCTGCACAAATTAAAGGCAAAGGTAGAAATAACGTCTTCCGTTATTCCAAAACATTTGGTTTTTTTTCGTACAAAACGGACATTAATCGTTTTATCATATTCTATAGGGAGCATGCATGTCAGTTAAAAATGTGCATTTTAAGCATGCGAGAAAAATTTTTGTTTATTAAAATTGTATATAACATACCCAAATACTGCCTATAAAAGTTGAATTATGGCGATTTAGTTAAAATGTTGCATTTTTTTTTCTTTCTTTCTTCTTAAAGTTGAGTTGTTAATGGGGTCTCTGTCGAAATATTCCAAGCGTTCTTGGTAAACGAGTTAATAAGACAAAAACATTTTTTATATACAATTTTTTTTTTATATTTATAACAATTCTTTTGCAGTAGTTCAAGTAATTTTTAACAGGAGTACATTTATTTTAAAACTTAGAATTATTAACAAACAAAAAAAATGTCCGATTATTTAAAAACGTAGGCACCCGTCTGTCTACAAAGTAAAAGATATTTTTTTTACAAAGAATTTTAGAAAACATTTATCTAATATTGGTATACTCTCTTTCTCTTTCTCTCTCTCCTCTCTTTCGTATATGATGTATAAATTGCGCAATGATTTAAAAATGTTTTTCTAATACTGTCGAAACTATTTACAATAAAAATTCAACTATATTTAAGTACATATTGAAAATTAAAATAAAAATATGCGGTAACAGTGTAAGTGAATAAAACTTGTAAAATTATTTTGCACCCAAAAATTGCACCTACCACTCACTTAATATGTATAACTAACAGGAATAAAATTATATTAAAGTCAATTTATATAAAACAATTATTTACACAACAATTACCTAATTATGGCATTATGACTAATCAATCACTTTTGTACAAACAAACAAAAATTTGAAAATCGAAAAATATTTTTAAAAAACAAAAATATTAAAATATTTACAAATCTCTGTCTAAATTAAAACATTTTCCAAAAAATCTGCCTAAGGAATGATATAAATGCTTCCTGACTGAATACAGGCCATGATTTTCATCGACATAACTCTGAAATTGAAAATTTAAAAAAAAGAAAAAATAAATAAATAAATAATTAAGTGTTTCCCGTTTATCGATTGTTTAACCAACCATTTGTGTAAAGAAAATATCGTTAACTTCAAGAGATCGTGACAGAGCCATGGATTGTTGAAAATGTACATTATCGTCCAATGTTCCGTGAATTAAAAAGAAATTCTTTCCTCTAAACTTTTCCGGCATCGTCGTTAATCGGCCATTTTGATAACCTTCTAGATTGTCACCGGCCGTCGGTAGGCCCATGTACCGTTCCGTATAAATTGAATCTACAACATGAAGTAATTATTGTACACAGACGTTGGACGAAAAAAAAACCCCCATTTTGTACCATAGTAAATCCAATCGGTCACCGGAGCCACAGATGCTGCACATGCAAAAACTGATGAATTGTCCTTAGCCAGTGCCATCGCCGATGCATAGCCACCATAACTCCAACCCCAGATTGCTACACGTTTGTCATCGATATATGAGAACATTTCACCCAATTTCCTTTACACAGATTACAAAGAGTTTTAATTTATCTCAACAATGCGAATGGGTGTGGAAATTGGAAATTGGAAAAACAAAAAAAAAACTTACTTGGCCGTTTCTATTTGATCTTCAATTTCAACTGTGCCAAGTTTTCGATAGATTTCATGCATTATCTGATCACCGCGTAATCCCGAACCACGTCCGTTAATCTGGGCCAAAATAATCGATCCGTTCGATGACAAATAACTGCCATAGCCCAAATCAAATCGATCATTACCGGAATATGAATCAGGACCGCCATACACTTCGACTAGCATTGGATACTTAATTTTACCGCTTCCATCGAATTCCGGCGGCAATTGTAGCCTTACCTCTGCCGTATAACCACTACTTAATGACACTTTGTGATACGAAACACTTGGGGGCATTCGATTTTCGAGCAGTTCATGCATTTCGGGATTTTGTTCCCACTCTTTTATCCATTTTATCGAAATGTCTGACGGAATATTAAAGAAATTACTTAAAAATGTATGGCCAACACTCCCATACCCATAACTTACTATCTTTATCTATGCTCCACGAATAAACACCAACCTTTGGTACAGACGGTCCTTCTGTTGTCAGCATCAAATGTTTACCGGGGCTACTGAAACGTGCCGAAAAATATGTTTGCTGTACGCCATTATACAAAACGGTACACGTTAAACAGCTTGGTTTCTGTCCGGCTTCGGCTCGAATAGCGTAAATATGTTTGTGGTAGCAATCTTTTTCTGTGTTGGCGGTGTAGAAAATTATATTTTCCGTCTGGTCCCAGTACAGAAGATCTTGAACCACATACTTGCCACTTGTTAAGGCGGTCTCTTGTCGACCGTCAGCTGTTGAGATCAATGTTAGGTGACGATAAGCACCATTGTTGTTACCCTGCGAATTAAATGTTTGATTAATGTCGGACGATATGATGTTGTTGATTATATAGGCAGTGGCGGCTCTAGGAATAGGGCAAAAAGGGTAGAACCCCCAATATAATTTCTGACTGCCACACAAATTGTATCTTAAATAATTGTACTTATTTATTTATTTACGAAAAACCGATAACAGACCCAGTTACCCTATATAGTCCGCCAGTGATAGTGCCTAACCATTCACGATCCACCAAAGCTCTAACAATAATTTTTATTCACTTATTGCTTAATTTTCTGCTATGATTTCTTCTATGGGGCTGACAAAATATTGCCCCAGACTCATCGTTGAATAAAATTGACCACAAACGCATAGAAACACTATGGGTTGATGCAACCAGTCGGGGCTCGGGGCAATCCAATTTTAGGTTCCCGGAAGTAAAATCGTTATAAATATTGAATTTTATATAGTGCTGCAATAGGGCTAACCCTTTTAATGTCTAAAAACGTCTCGAGGAAACTGTTAGAAAGCTGAATTTTTCCTGAAATGTTCCTCTTATAATTTCGTCAAAGTCCCATAAGAATTCCATCATCAAAACGAACGTAAGTTTTTTTTTTTTTAAATAGTCTCATGATGATTGGATCAATAATTTTCACGAACCGCCACTGGTTATAGACCAATGGTTCATTTATAAGAAATAGAAATGTCAATTGATCGTGCACTAATCACAAGCTGAAATATCTATAAGAGTAAATATAGAGCGGGTGGTTCGGATTCCACTTGAAACTGATATTAATCGTAAATTTCTTATATAGAACCTTCTGACTTTTGTCTTGACATCACAACCGGAATCAGCGGACATGTGAGTTTGTATTTCAATGTTTGCTCTTTTATCAGGAAGAAGAGGAAGTCAGCCGTCATTTTTCATGGATGAATCATACTAAATCTACTTTTAATTTACATATGTTCAGTGTACCTGCTCCTGTGATGCTATTATTGCTATTTGACTTCCATCATTTTTCACATCCGGTGCCTTAAACAGTTCCACCCATCCGGTTTTCGAGATAAGCGTTTTAAACTAAAAAATGCAAATAGTTTTTCATTGCCCAAGGTCACACAGATTTATGTAATTTATCAAATGTACCGTAAAACACGTTGGAACCGTTTCCAGTACCGTACATGTTTGAATGTTGGCCTCATTTTGTACACGATTCATCCATACCGATATCAGAGAATCATTATTTTGCCATGCAACGGCCGTTATTATTCTCTCCGAAGCTGATCGACTTAAATCCGGATCGGGTATTATAGCTGTTGGAACATCTTCATCCGGTTTTAGATCAACCAGATCAACAGTAAATAGCATAACGTCTGGATTTTGTGTTCCCGGCTATAGAAAAATGATTAAACTTTCCATATTATCGGATAATTAGTATTATTCTTTACCTTAGGATAGTTTATAGAAAACGTTTTAGGATATTGATATTCTATTCTGCCCGGAACACCATAAATTGGAATATACATCAGCTCTACGGATCTATCGTCAAACAGCATGTAGGCCAATTTTTGTCCATCCGGTGAAAACCATACGGCATCTTTTGATGCCAGTACCTCCTCTATGTAAAATGAAAAACAAAACATTTTTTTTTTATTTATTCTTCAAATGTGGATGGATTTTATGGCATTTTGTACCTTCATAAACCCAATCACAAACACCATACCGGTACGATCCCGTTCCATTATTTGTTATTTGAATTTCGGGTGCTGTTACATTTGGCTTGTAGTATATGTTGAAATTGCTGACAAACACCAATGCATTTCCAACGGGAGCCCATTGTGCTAACAACAGATGTTCCTACAGTTTAAAATTGTTAATTAATTAATTCTATTCTATTGTGTCTTAAGAAGGTTTTCAGTTGGAAATGGGATAAACCAATTAATTACAGGAACAATTTATCCCCATAAGAATTACGTTTCCATATCTACATATATAGATGTGGAAAAACAATGAAAATCAAGGACATCTATTATGCAATCCGAAAGATATAGAATTTAATCCGAAAGTGCTAATCCGATTCACCTTGTGTTGTATTGTGGTATTATGAACGGTGTCGAATTTTCGGCCATTGAACTATGATATTTTAATAGAAAATATCTTCCCAGAATATAATATTAACTCTTAACGGTCCAAAGGCTCCGCTACGGGAACCTAACACATAACACCAATGCCATAAAAGAGCTCTCGACCGTTAAGGGTTAAATAAAATTAAATATTGATGTAATTCCATTTTTTTCTTCAATTTACTTACATTTCACACAAAAATCCACTTACAGTGGAACCTCGATTATCCGTCACTCTATTAACTGTCACTGACGGTCAGCAGATCTGTGTCTTTGTTTCGTTTCGGTTTGTTTGTTTATAAAATGCAAAGAACGACCATTTTATTGAATTGAATTGTAAAAAAGAAAAATTAAAGTAAAAATTGTTTGGCGTATTGTTTTCATTTGTCTAAAATAACTTTTTTCGCTTAACTTTCAGGTAATAAAAAGAAATTAAAAATTCAGGTACATAATCTCGATTATCTGACTTTTTGATTAACTGTCAGGCTACTGGTTCCATGCCTGACGTATAATCGAGGTTCCACTGTATACGCAACACTTGTTGAACTTGAAGACTTCGCTGATAATTAAATCATATAAATCCGCCATTTAAAAAGAAGGGATATATTTGACATATCGTTTTGGGGAAAAAATTCGAATTCGGATTTCATAATACCAAAGTACAAAAATTTGGTCGAATTCGATTACGTTCGGATTGCATAATAGAATCCCAGAATTTGTGTCCAAAAAATGGTGGTCAGACTAATTCGTTTCGGTTCATTTCGTGTAATGGAATTGGTCCAGCAATTTTTAGTTAATAGAATTCTCTGTAAATATGTGTTCTTACATGCACTCCATTGACTGTGACCTTGTATGCATTTTGTGTTTCAATATCAATAACATGATAGAGGGCAGCGGTGCTATGTCTAAAAATCTAAAAAAAAAAAAAAAAATTGAAAAAAAAGTCACAAATACTTGATAAACGTCCCCAATCCACTTACCCGTTCATAATTTGTTGCAATAAGAAGATATTTTTTATCCGGTGATATTTCGTAGTCACCCGTTTCCCGAATAATTTGTTGATCAGCACTCGCCAATTTGCTCTTCACACCCGATACCACATTAAATTGTACAATATGATCCTGAAAATATATTGACTCGATATCATCTTCACGGAATTTTATTTATTATTAGCTCATTTACATCTATGTCCTTGTACATTAACTCAGTGCCCGATATCCATGTTGCATTATTTCGGGCCGTCGAAAAACGGCCATTCAAAAAGTCCTCCAACCGTAATCCATCGTACGTTGGCTGTGCCGGCTTATTATCATCGTCATCATTTCGCGTTACTAATACAACAACAACAACTACAATAGCAATAATGACTAGAAATATCAAACTAATGATGGCGATTTTTTTGTAGTTTCGCTTCTTTTTCGAACCAACCAATTCCTGGAAAATAGAAAATTTTTCTTTATGACTCCAATTTTTCTGTAAAGCTTTTGCGGGAAAATAAATCAAAATTTAAGCCTCGTCACCGGATGAACGAATTCAGTATCTTTTTCGCTTGGTTTTTTTTTTTAAGCCTTCATAGAAACACGCGAAAAAAATTTATTTTTATTTTATTGGCTCGTGTCAAATCAGAATTGATTTTATTATATGAACGAACGTTGTTAAGTTAAAAGTAAAAATTAGTATCTTGACATTTGATTGACATATTCAATTTAAATTGTGCAAATTTATTTAGTCGAATCAATATATTTATGTATTCAGTATTGGGAAATTTACGTTTTTAAGGTGGCGGTGGTATAAATACATTTATAAAATCGAGCATAAATTACATCCTAAAGTTAGAATTTTATTGATGACTCATAATCTATTTAAAAAAAAAAAAACAAAAATGTAGGCCATTTTGAACTTTTTTGTTAATATTAAAGATGTGATTTTGAAATTTTTTATTTTTACAGCATTTTAAATTTGGAACATTTTTTGCCAAACTTCATTTTTGGAAAAAGATAACCCCCTTTGATGGTCCATACAACGTGAAAGGGTTAACCAAAAAATAATTAAAATTCAACTAAATTTGTTCAGGTTGACATCCTTTATATTATTAGTGTATAAACATATTTGTGAAAGTTAACCCTTTATAGGCACCATTTGGTATAAGGTTTTCTAAAAAGGAAAAATTGACGATTAAATCCTGAAAAAGTTAAGTAGCTTTTTGAACATTTTTGACTAACCCTTTCATGTTCAAAATGTATAGACCTTAAAGGGTTAATTTTTTTCAAAATTTTTATTTTCAAAAAAATGCTGCAAATATAAAATTATATAAAGATACAAAATTTCAATGTCATATCTTTAATATTAAGAAAGTTCAAAATTGTGTCACTTTTTAAAAAACCGCAAAAAAACGTCTAGTCAGATTTTCTTTAAATATAGTCAGACGATAATGTGATCAATAATTCTTACGAACCGCCACTGTGATGATTATATATAAATGGACCTTATGCGTCCGAATCCCTAGACATTTAGTTGGGCTCATTGAATATTCCCGTTTTTAAGTTCTTATTCGTTTTTGCGTTCCCGATAATCGCTAAATTGTACCATTTTGCATTTTGGTATCCAGACCTGTATGGTCATGGTCATGCATCATCGTTAATCAGATTACTGGCGTTTTCCAACAGCGCTCTGTACACAAACATCGGCCCAATAAAATTTGCATTTCAAGAAAAACTCAAAAAAAAAACAAAAAAATGTTTGTTGATGTTGAGACCGACATTCTATCAACCTGTTTATGACAATATCAGTTTTTGTACAGCGAAGGGAAACGATCGAGGGGGCTCTACCTCTAACAAAAGATATAAGGATTACGCCGACTATAATACAAAACAAATCCAAGTGCCTTACTGCTTAGATAAAAATGATCGTTCAATGCTCGTTTATCGAACAAATTAATGACAGCGTTATTTAATCGAACGCCACCATTATAAGGTTACAGCAAATATGGCGCCTTATTTAAAAAAAATGATTTTTTCGGGATAGTAAACTTGAACGGCCTCGCCATTTAAAAAATGCTATAAAAGTCTACTATTTTTTTCTTCCAGTGTAGTAGATAATAACAAAAATATCAATTTGAAACTTTATTTTTCAATTAACTAACCTAACACAATGATTTTGTAGCTAGAAGCGTCTACCAAATTTAATCAATGAATGTATATTGAATTGTAACATCTTTTTGCGGCATATAATAGAAAATTTGTCCGTTTGATCTTGTTAAAAGATGAACATGAAGAGACACAATTAATTGGTGGGCGGATTTTTAAGTATTTTATTATGCTAAACACTTCTGTTTTGTGTCAAATAATTTTTAGCAACTTAATTAAAAATATAATGTACTCAAGTAAGAGTTACTAAAGTGTACGATCAAATTGATTAACTTGTCTCTACATATCTAATCAGATTTTATTGGTTTTTTTTTAATATCAAATCGATTTTGTTCAATAACCTCTGATAAAGAGATTTATTGTGTAATTGCGATTCAATTGTCTTCTGTCATATCTTAAATCCAATCGATATACACTATCAACTAGTTATCAATCAATAAATTTGGACCTTAAACAGACAAATAACAAATTGTCAATTTGATATAATCTTCGATTTCCAATAAAAAACAATTTGAATTTCTCCTAAAAATAACCATATTATTAGATGCATGTAAGTAGGTATCCCACTTCAGATATTGGGATCAATGCCATTTAATTGATGGCACCACTTAACACGTACACTCGTACAGCACCACGTTGTGGGATTGCTAAACAATTTAATTTTTTCAATTTTTAAACGAAACCGTTCGGCCCAAATATTTTTTTATAGCACACTGGTGGGGTACTAAAGAATAGACAAGAATGCAAAACCAATGTCAAATCGGTCTACCGGTCATACGGCGTCAGATGGCACTGAAGACAATTATGGCTGTGTGCATCGATGGACATGCGGTTCGTTTGGTTTGGACTTGAGCCAACCCGTACCACACCGCTGGTTAAGGATACTTGATTATATAGTTGGTGTTATACCAACATGTGCCTTTGGGGCACATTTAATTTTTCAACTAGACATAAATTTTTATAAAATAAATGAATTCGTATTATTGTAAATTGGAATAATTGTTATAATTCATCATAACAATTATACCAATTTATTAATAATAATACAAATACATACCTTGTAAAAAAATTTAGAGTATTGTAATACGTGTTGTACTTATTAGCTTGTTCAATGTCAGAAGATATGGGACATAGTGCGTATTCTTTGTCTCACGAAACTATTTTGTTGTATCTTTTAATTAGACAAAAGGGACAGCCGGCAGTCAACCGAATGATGAGTAAAGAGTTGCAATATTACTTAATATAAATAAAGACAAAATTAAGGTTAGATTCTTTTTTAGAGATGCGCTTCCATTTTGTATAAGACTTTTGTACTAAATCGATCCGCACTAAACCAACACGATTGCATTTATTTAGCCTTGCCTTTTTGTAATTCCGTGTGACTTGGTAGGTTATAAAATATCTTGGTAGGATTAGGGTTAATTAAAAGTACTCTTATCATTATATATATTTACAATACAAATCATTTCTGGTACAATCAACTAATTTTAAGAAAATTGATTTTCATCATCAGATCAATGTTAATTATATTTTTTGATCATGCACATTAAACATATCAAGTCGACTGAAGGTTATTGTTACTTAATATTACCAAACATAATTACATTTATTCTCGGGGTCTCATCATTTAAATTATTTACTTGTTAGTTAGTATGTTGTAATAACCACTAAGTGTAATTATTATTCATGGAAATTAGCACTTTTTTGTTTTGGACGATTTGGATTTTTTTATAAATTTCCGAAAATCAGGTTTTTTTATTAAATTTGGACCATAAAGACGTAAATTTTACTATTTAAGAAGTAAATTTTTAGAAAATCGCTATGATTTTATTTTTTACTTACCTCGCTCGGTTTTTTTTTAAATTTCTATACCTACTGCTAAAAATATCTACATATTTAAATTTAATATAAAAAAAATCTAAAAATTTGGTAAAAATATTGCTTGCTTTGATTTGATTTTGATAGGAATGTAATTTTTTATGAATCATCTACACTGTGACCTTTACTTAGACCTATTGTATAGTACTTCAGTTGCATTTATCTTAATTGATCTGATGATCTCTTTTTTTTTGTGGTGTTTTGAAGTGTTGTTTTTACGGAAACCTTACAAATGCTTCCTATTTCACCGCCATTTAAGCAATGCAATTTTTATACCCGTATGATGTTAATCAAGGGTATTATAACTTTCGTACAGAGTTTGTAACGCCCCTTAATACTCATCGTAAAAAAAAAAAATTCAACACCATTGTCTTTCTCGTGAAATTCTAAGTCGAAATATGCATGTCCGTCCGTCTGTCCATGATCAAGATTCCAGCCAAACGGCTTAAGCTAGAAAGTTGAAATTTTTACAGTTTATTATGTAGTCCTAAAGTAAGATCCCTATTGTTTTTGGAGCAAATCGGACAAAAAATAGGGGAGGCTGTGGTACAGTGTTTTGATAACAGATAATTTTGATATAAACCATTCATTTATTCGAAAAGTAGTCGAAATGTAGAAAAAATTAATATGACAACAATTATAGGGAATACAAAAATTAAGATTTCTTTTATAGACCAAAAAGTTGTACGATCTAGTGTTTTGGCGCTGCAATCAATTTGTAGGGTTTTTAATCATTTACTCAAAAAATATTTAGATTACGGAAAAATGAATATGACGAAAATGATAGAGAATAAAAAAATGAAGATTTAATGTTATGTCATTTCTGGGGTTTTTAATCATTTGTATTCAATTAACCCAATTATATTTATTATACAGACAAAATAGACACATACAAAATTGTAAATAATACACAAGTACGCAAACGGGTATATTATAATCGGCATAGCCAATTTTTTCTTCTTTAATGGTTTTGAAATAATGTCATTATCAGACTGTTTTTAAGTGCAATCCAACCACCCGGCCTCAGATTCAAATTAACATACCAGAAATGAGTCGGGACTGGAACCCGGTACCTCCCGCTTCCACTCAATCCACTGAGCCATTTGGTCGATTGCTTGCATTAGTTTTCGATTTTAATATTTGGGTAAATTAAACTCAAACACAAATTTTGTATGAGATCTTCTGTTCTGTTAAATTCCTGCCGCCTGTCCAATCAATAAAACAACAATTTATTATACATATTAATGAACAATCAAACATTAATCAGCCTGGCAGTACCTATCGATAATAGTACATTATGTACTTAACTAGAACCACCCAAGTGCATTGCATTGAATATACATCTGTGATTGACATGTCCGTATACTATGTGTACATATGTAGCGTCGTACAAACGAAATGGACATATAAATATAAAAATACTCAGGTGGAATTAATTTTTTTTTAATGCTTATCGTTTTTATAAAACTGAAACACCTCCATTGTATTTATATTGAGTATGTAAGTTTTTTTTTGTGTTTGTGTGCCGCAAGAATTCCATTGTAATATAAATGCTGTAATTGTATGTAGAAGACATTTATTCGTGACTTTAACTACAAATATAACGATTTGTTAACTTGTTGAAATTAACATTTAAAATTAAAACAAATTGAATTTTGCATAGAGCATAATTTCTGTTTGTTAATTTTAATTAATTAATTTTTGGGTGCCAGCTCGCTACCCCAAATTTATCTGATGTTTAATTAATATTGTAATTGTAATTGTTTGATTATTAATTTATGAATCAATATATTTAATCCGAATCGATTTATGTATAAGAGAAAGAATTGTTTACAAACGGTCTTTACAAAAAACCATCATGATAAAAAACGCGAACAAAAAAGATTAATTCTTTACTATAAAAATGATTTCTTGATAAAAGTTAAAAATGGATTTTTTTTTTAGTTTTTTCGACCTACTTTTGCTCCAACTTTTTTCCTTTTCAAAATTTTAGAAATGAAATAGACCAAAACGCTAGAGTCCAGAGTCTAGACCATTTTCCACAAGGAACTCAATATAGAATATATCGATGGTTAGTAAAATAGTAATGCCAGATAGTGTAAAATATCCCAAATTACCAGATTTCATAAAAAAATCGATGTTATGGCCTTTTTCAAATTACCATCGATATACCGTAAACGAATCTATTCAAAAATTTATAAAAATTCCAAGCTTTCATTCCAGAAATTTTACCAAATTTTTGACATTTTTTATTAAAAGTCATTTCTGTCAGTAGTCCTTGAAAAAATGTATGGAGTTCAATAGAAATTAATTAAATAACAGATTCTACCGGAATTGTTCCCCGTCAACCAATCTATTCAAAAATTTATAAAATTTCCAAGCTTTTATTCCAGAAATTTTACCAAATTTTTGACATTTTTTTTAAAAAAACTACTTTTTCTTAAAAAATTTTTTTAAATGTTTTTAAAACCAATTTCACGTTGATTTGCAATCATTAATTTTTAAGAGTTCGACACTAAAAAAATGACAATGAATTGATCTTGAAAATAATTGCCAAATCCAAAAAAAAAAATGTCAAAAAATATTTAAAAAAAAAAAAAAAAACTTACCTGATCACTTTGTCCAATTTCAATGGAAGCTCCATTTGAATTAGACCCTGACATTTTTTTTTGTTTTACTGAACACAATTCAAATCATCAATGGGCCATATAGAAGCTATTATCACAGGTAACTAATTAATTACTATAAATATCCAGCATTAGTTAATTGTTACAAAAGAAAAACATTTTTTTTTTAAATAAATAAACGCACGACACACCATGTGAGTACAAAAGATGATTGACACCGTCAATTATATTATATACCGGATAATTTAATTAACGAATGGTTATAGGTGAGGTTAACAAAAATGTTGATACTTTCTACTTATGACCTTTTATTACAATACTACTAGATAAACATAATGTCAACAGCAAACAAAAGAAATGTTGTTATACTGTCGCAGCGCAGCGGTGCTGTAACAATTTGAAAAATATCATCGCGTCATAATAATTTTTTTTTTCAATTTTCTCAGAATGATCAATTTTTGACGTGTGGTTATTTTTTATTATTTTGATAACCACTTTTTTTTCGAGTGTAGGTAGGTGTAGTCGAGAGATACCTGGACTGTTGTTAATACTAAAACAGGTTACTAATGATTGTTATGTCATTTTTCATATTAAAATTTATTGTTTTTATTTTATTTTGGAATTATATGTTACAGTAAATGCTTCGTAACCAGATAATAATTGGGTTATTATTTAGAAATGATATAATAAACCATTAAAAACTAAAATATTATTACATTTTTGATTTGATAATAATGTATTTGGATTAAAATGATCCAATGTTATATTATTAGAGGTATTATATTACTTGATCAGTCACTATTTTTGGGTAAAAGTACCTTTCATATAATACTTGGCAATATCGAATATTATTACTTGATCGAATCCTATCCTATTTTCTTTTCTTTTTAATCGGTTTCATTGCGAATTGATATTTTTTTAAATATTTTTCTGAATTAATGCCATTACAGTTAAAAGTGAATTCCAAACCAATTGGTCCACGAACGTAGTGTGGGTTTTATTTTTGCCTATACAAAGTACCTTTGAAATTTTTACTTTAATCCGCCTAACTTCATTAATTGTTTTAATATTATTAACTAAGATAATCTTACTGCTAGTAAAATTTTATTTCCAATCATTCTTGTCTTTTAAATTATTTTCGATTTTCTAACAAAATTTCGAAAAAATCATCAAAATATCAATTCATAACTGGGTATTCTGCAAGAGAATTTTTCTATAAAGTTGAACATTTTGATGATTTTCTCAATATTTTGTTAGAAAATCGAAAATAATTTATAAGAGAAGAAAGATTGGAAATAAAATTTTACTTGAAGTAAGATTATCTTAGTTGTAATAATAAAACAATTAATGAAGTTAGGCGCATTAAAGTAAGATTTTCAAAGGTACTTTGTATAGGCAAAAATAAAACCCACGCTACGTTACTAAATTGGTCTCTCTGTTTAATTTCCGTATACAGTGACGAGCAAAAATGGATACATGATTTTAATTTTTGATATTTGGTTGTTGAAAGGCTCAAAGAATTTGATAATTAAAATAAATTTTGATTAGAAAAATTATTTTTGGCTTGAAAAATTCAGGAAATAAAATTAAAAAAAATTTTGAAAAAATTCCATTGAAATAATTTTTTTTTCGCCATTTATCCAATTTTATTACATATTTCATGGAAATTTTTTTTTTTGAGCATTTCCATTAATTGTCAAAAATAATTTTTCCAATCTAAATTCGTTTGGATTTTCAAATTCTTCGAGCCTTTTCAGCAACAAAATATCAATAAATTATGCATTTTTGTTCGTCACTGTTTTTCTCAGAGGGGAATCGAACCGCTACAAATGATTTATCTCGATCTTATCTACTTATTTAAAATCATATATAATATGATCGTAAATTTTTAAAAATTCTACCTCATCAATATTAATGAGTATACTGCTCTACCTAGTTATTAAAATTTTGTACATATCTTCAATACTTATAAATTATCTACATGCCTACATACTTATATACATAAATTATGTATGATAAACTGACCTATTTATTAATTGTAGAGAATGAATCCATTTATTTTATTTCTGTATTTTTTTTTTATTTTTTGTTTCTTTACCAAAACGAATAATTAAAAGTTAAAACATTTTATTGACCACTAAAAGCATTGATGGATGATGCTTGTTTTTTTTTTTAATTTAATATTACGTTAATAAATGAGGTCTACTATACTAGGTTTTGCTTTTATTTTTCATTCTCAGAACCATTTGCATTTATAGAAATTGATATGCCCATTTTATAAAAAGAAAAAGAAGAAGAAGAATTCTTCGATTGTTTTTTTTAATTAAATAATTTTGTATAGTTACAAGAAATGCAATTAATATGTAGGCAACTGGAAAGAGAATTAACTCTTATGTGAACGGCAGATACACGGTCATCAGTATGGCATAGGTACAAATGTACCTACATATGTAAATGGCATCCAGATGGTAATTGTGGCACAGGAACCAATTTTATAGATGAGTTTATGTACAATTAAATTTGCCACATGTTTATATACAAAATTTTAGGCAAATGAGCAGCTATACCTCCCACAACTATACTATTATACATTAATTTACGTAGAAACTTCGTATGGGTGCATTTGTACACCTATGCCGTCCTGTTAAAGGTGTTTAGTTTTACAACTTGCCTTAAGCAGGCAATATGACACATATAGATGACGAAATATATGTAGTCGGTTCGATTAGCTATCTTGAAATTTGAAGTCGTTACTAGTCACTTTAGGTACATTTGTACCTTATGCCGTCCCCATAAAGGTTAACTAACAAAATGACTACCTACTAAGAATTTTATTATTATTATATTGTCTTTTACTTATTATTTGCTTGAGATAACAAATTAAATATCTACTTTTCTAAAAATGTACTGCAAAACAAAATATTTATCACAAATGTAAATAAACACTTTTTCAGTTTAACGACTTCTCGTTTCAAAGATTTGTTTAAACTCAACGATGGTATTGGGACAATTTTCTTGTGTACAGAATTTATTATTTTTATTACGCAGTACACTCAAAGAAAAAAATATTAGTAAAATGAATAAATTATTTTATAAATTTAATAAAGATTTTGTGTACGAAGAAATTTTACATTAAATCTTATAAATTATTTTCGGTTTCCTAACAAAATATCGAAAAAATCATCAAAATTGGGTAATTCTGCAAGAAAATGTCTCTATGGAAGCTTGAAGTTTAAAGTTGCATATTTTGATGATTTTCTCGATATTTTATTAGAAAAGCGGAAAAAATGTATAAGGCAAAAAAGATGGAAATTAAAATTTTCCTTGGAATAAGATTATTTTTATAAAAATATTTCAATAATTAAAGGAGTTATGCGGATTATTGTAAGAATTTCAGATGATGTAGGCAAAAATAAAACCCACGCTACGTTACTGGCTGTAGTTCTAATCTTTATAACATATTTTAATACCATTTTTTTACAATTAAATACTGATATTGCGAGCTACCTATACAATATACAATATAACAGATTATTAATGTCAATATCTACTGTATTTATCTACATATATTTAAAATATAAATGCAACATTTTATCATTTTTGCATATGCAAAAAGTGTAATAAGCTCTCCTATAAATACACAAACAAACTACATAATGCAAGTACATTTATGTTTATTACGTAAATTATTTTTATGTAATAAACATGAAGTACGGTATTCATAAAGATAACATTTTACCTAATTAATATAATATTACAATTTAACTGATTATAGTTATAGATATACAGGGACGTGTTCCTGCGATCGATTTGAGCAAAAAATTGCACCGGAGGGGGGTCCAAAATTGACAGTTAGGTAGGTGGAGTGATTTTAATTTTGAGGTATCAAAAACTACGTTTGTGCTTATAACTTCCATTAAAAGACTAGGAAATCCACATTTTTAGGTTTAATTTAAAGATGAATGCCCCCTCTCTTATTTTTACATTCATGGCACACTGTTTGAAAAAAATGACGGTAAACTTTAAATATGGAAAAAAATTTATGAAATCTGAAAGAAAAAGTTTAATTTCTCACAATTTTCCATAATTAACCTAATTTTTTTCCTTACACAATTTGAAAGAGAATATTATTCCGGTTAAAAATTTATTTATTAATTTTTTTATTATTACCTACTTAACCCCCCATATGACTTTTTATCCTACTCAAATTCATATGTGGGGTATTAGAAGAACCCCCCCTTTTATTTTAGATAAAATACTTAATTTTTTTTCTCTGATTTTAAATAAAATCAAGTGATATAAGAATAAGTTTGTCTCAGGGTACCAAAATACTCCACATATGCATCCTAGGGTTAACACCATACCTTCTATGGCACATTGTTCGAAAATCGCTCCCTGTACCATTATACTGAGTAGAAAAAAAAAACTGGACTGATCATTTTTAAATAATGATCTAAAAATTCTATTTAGAACCTAAATCCAAAATAAATAAAACTTTTAAAACTACGTAATTATCTATGCATCATTAATTATTTAAATTACATTAATTTTGTTTTATAGTAGATAGATTTTAATTTTACTTTTGTAATTGCCCAGCTGGTTGCAAAAATATTCCCGCCCCGCCAATAAAATTTAACACTACGGTTGTTAGGCTCCAATCTTATTTTAATTATACAGCACGACTAATTTACAACCAAATAAAATAAAAAAACGGCTAGTAATAGCCTACTAATTCTTTAATCTATTTGATAACCTCACAAATAAAATCATTGAAGATAAAGTTCTTTATGTATATAGATGTCATAAACAACTTAATTCATCGAGATTTTTTTTCGATAGCTGATTGTGTTCTTTATGCAATAAAAAAAATAGAATAATCGCTAAATACAATACGTCTTTAAGATAATAAATAATTTAATGAATATTAAGATTGAGATATCTATTATCGTGCTAAAGATGTTTACATTAACAACATTATTTGAATTGTTTTATATACATCTTGGAATTAATTGGTGATAATTACAATAAAAAAATTGTTGCCAACATTTTTGATTAGAGAAAATCAAGAGAATATTTTTATTAAAAAAACCTATCAATATTAGCACATATTTTTGGTTTTATTAAATTTTAAATATTTAACAATAGAAATTATATGCAAGCACTGTGAGCTACAAAAGCGTTCAGTTATAAATTATAAATCGATACAAAACTCAACCGATCAATGAAATAGTACGGGAAAAACATTTAGTACATTATGTCTCTCTCAACTGCACTGTATTTGGTATCACGTAATCCATTTCTAATTAATAAACTGTTTTTCCATTTTATTTTGTGTTTTTTTTTTGAAAAAGTGAATCTTTAAAATTTTGATTTTAAAAAACATTTACTGTGTTAATTTTAGATTTCTTTTTTTTTTTAAATCAATAATGGGGGACAATAGGACATCTTAACGCATCTTAACGCATTGACATTTTTCGCCTGCCAAACACGACAAAGAATCTAATGGTCAAATATATTTGACTCAAACTTTGACAAACAAAA